>JAECUM010006209.1:0-37353 GCA_016617855.1 Megalonaias nervosa
GTTGAACTATGCTGTGGTGTTCCACAGGGGTCTGTTCTTGGACCTGTTCTCTTCATTCTATACACTCAGCCACTCAAGTGTCATAGATCATCATCCAGTGTCTCACCAATTGTATGCTGATGACACCCAAATATACAAATCTAGCCATCCAACTGATGTTGAAGCTACCATCCAAGGCGTAGAGAGGTGCATTTCCGATGTGAAATCATGGATGACATGTAACAAGCTGCAGATGAATGATGATAAAACTGAAGCCATCCTGATTACAACACAAAGACTTTCTCATTCACATCCCTTACCTCAGACAATAAATATCAGCAACACCAACATTAAATTCACACAGTCAGTACGAAACCTCGGTGTCACTCTCAACAGTACTCTCTCGTTGCACCAACATGTCATGAACATATGCAAGGCTGCATATCTTGAGCTGAGACGAATCAGCTCCATTCGCAAGTATCTTTCAGTTGATGCCACTAAAACACTTGTGTGTTCCTTAGCACTTTCAAGACTGGACTATTGTAACTCAATTCTGTCTGGTTCGTCTCAATATCTACTTCAGAAACTTCAAAAAGTTCAAAATACAGCTGCTCGAATCATCCTTAGAGTACCACGATCAGAGCACGCTTCTCCCCTGCTCTCTACCCTACACTGGCTATCCATACGATCCAGAATTAAACACAAAATTTGTTCTCTGTGCTATGTTTCACTGACGGGCTCCAGTCCAACATACCTATCTGACCTCACCCATGTGTACACACCTGCAAGATGCTTACGCTCCTCTTCTGACACTCGTATTCTCATCATTCCCACCATGAAGATGAAATCATATGGACAACGCTCTTTTGCATACCAGGGCCCAGCAACGTGGAACGAATTGCCCACTGCACTTAGACACAAAGACACAGTGATCTCATTCAAGAGCGCTCTTAAAACACACCTATTTCAACTGCAAGAACAGATTTAAAGACCTAATAATGTATCCTTGCCTTAAATATTTACAGCATATTTTCTGTTTCTACTTTCGTGGTGTTTGTTTTTAATTTTGTAATCATATCATTATATATGTTTTTTTAAGTGTTGTCAAATGTTGTAAAGCGCTTAGAGCTTCTAAAGATTAGGCGCTATACAAAGTCCTCATTATTATTATTATTATTATTATTGTATCACTATGATGGTTTATGGTTGCAATTTTAATCAATGTGAAAATATACAGAAACTGAATCTCTTTAAATATTAATGACAGAGTGAACGCACAACATAGGGACCCACTGTATGTTTTAGTGTATAAATATCAGTTACAGAGGGTACAAAATGCAACAAACATGAACTATACATTCTTATCCTCCACTGTTGATATGTTAAGCATTTTTGTATGCAAGATGTGAATATGTGTGATACACATTTTAAAATGCTTAAGTGACATTCTTGTGACACATAAACCAACACATAGACAATGCTTAGTGCTGATCAGAATTTTCTAATTATGTAATATCAGTAATAAAGTGAACACCTGTTAACTTTTTAAAACTTTAATGAGCATAAGCAACATGATTCAACAGTCAAAACTTCTGTGTAAGGTACATACATATTATTAACATCAACTTATTCCTTTTCCACAACACAGAACATTGAATAGTATGCATTTAAAATCACAAATTAACACATTTCACAAATACATATGCATACTTAGTTTCTTCTTTTATATAATCCTTCTTTATGCAAAAGAAGTATGTCCACCAATAAGAATGTTATTAAAACAGCTTGTTCCATTCCATTTTGTTTTATGTTCTATATTTTCTTTCTTAGCTGGTTTCACAGTCCCTCTTTGTCCCTGAGTAGGACACCTGTTTGGTAAAAGCTAAAGTTTTAGTTCCTTTTCTTCTGTCACAAACAACTATCAGAAATTCTGAAAAAAACTAAAAATGTATAAATTAAAGAAATGGTGAACACTGTAGTATACAAATCTTGTTATCTTTCTAAATAATATAAAGCATACAGTCATTCAGCAATTAGAATTGTGCAATTTAGAATGCTAAATATAGATATATAAAGATGGATAGACAAACAGAATTGTGATAAGGTGTCAAAAGAATATTAAAGTGATCAAACTGATGAATTTGTGGCCCCAAAAATTGGATTCCTTTCATCACTACACTGAGTGCACGTTCATCTAAGTGTATGATATGAGCTATCTGAAAGTACTTCTAGTCATCAGACCTATTAAATATAGATTAATCTAAGTTTTGAACAATTGTATTTAAAATAAGATATGTGTCTAATGAAAATTAGAAAAAATTAATTTCAAATCTCTGTCACTCTAAACTTGTATATGATTTTTTGGTTCAATATGCAAAGGTCTCCAATCACCAGAAATTATGTTTTACTTTAATGTCAGTCCATTACAATTTATTCATGCAATAATTTCTGAAATATACCAACCTGGAATCACAAATATCATGTTTTTTGATAAAAAGCAAAAGAATCAGTAAACAATATTATAATTAAAATGTGAAGGTATACCATTATGAACAAAGAAACATAACACAATATATTCAAAACAATTACTTTGCCAAACCCTCACTTTCTGAGGATTTAGGACTGGTTTGGATCAATCAATAATTGAAGATTCAAACAAAATAAAAGCCTCTGGACTCTGCTTTAAGCTCCTCAATGCCGGATGCCTCCCGTATGTAAACTTCCCTACATGACAATTAAGGTTCAGCTTTCCCTCTGTTGGAATGGCACTGCTGAGAAGAGTCCAGACCTCAGATATTCCATTTTCATATACGTATCAACTCCAGCAATTAATTCTTTATTTGGTCTCCCCGAGGAAAAAAGAATAATATTGTTGAATGTGCAAATGATTTACCTATTTTCTATGAAGTACTCAAAATTCGTTATAAAGTTTACTTAGTAGTAACAAGTTTAAGTACAAATTAAACACATGACCTTGACCTTGGTAAAGGGGTTATCACTTTTTTTCATGCTTTTATTCCTTCTGGATTACTGTGAAACTACCATCATTACAGTCATGCTAGCACAGCAGACAGATGATTAACATTAATTCTTTTAGACAAAGTAGAATTTTTAAAACTATTTTGTATAGCACTGAAATTTCTTTCCTCAAAATTGTACTCTACACCTACATCCACCTTGAACTGTCCTTTATTATATCTATGTATTTAAATTTTTTTTTACAAATTTCTTCTCAGATATTCTAACATTTTCGTTTTTTGACAGTGATAGAGTTTCAAAGGCCTCTGCTTGTACGAACCATAAGTACACTTTAGGTTGAAATTGATCATGGTGTATTATCCTTATGCATAGCTGTTAACCCAAGAGTACAAAAATACTGACTGCTTATGAAAAAAATACTGATTTTGAGGAATAAATTCTGATTTTTAAACCTTTAATGTATATTTAACTAATTACAACATCTACTACTATCAGTAAAGTAGGACATAAATGACTGAATTATAAATGTCAAAGACGCATTTGTTGCACTCTTACATTATCTGAATGGGCACCATGTTCCATTTGGGTACCCATTCAGAAGGTGCAAGAGTGCAACACACTCACACTCAGACACAGGCTGTTTATAGTAGCCTTTTCCACACATTGTTTTTTAATCATTATTGATTCCAATGTACCATCGTTCATTTATGATCTGAATTCCATGCGATTTATTTTACTGAACTGTTCTTGTTCTAGCACACAAGTAATCCTTTGCAATTTTACTATCTGAAAAAATGTACAAAATAAATTGACAGCTACACTAGTGACTGAAAGAGGAAGGTTCATTTTTGCAAAAAATTTAGTAACATGAACTTCTGATTAAATTACATCGAGATTCTCTCTGGTATTTATAAATGGTGTAAGTTCAGGCTGTATTGTTGACGACGAAGCTGCAAGCTGATGTTTATTAGCTTTTTCATGCTGTTTTATGTCATGAAGCCTCCATGCCCAATAGCAAAATCACAATTACACAATTTGCAAAATGCAAAGTTTTCTCCTTTACTAGAAGGTTTCACAAATCTAAACATGATGACATATTGTCCATCCAGTTCTGTTTTCTTTTCTTTGCTGGAGAAAATTCTGAATCTTCTACTTTCCTTTTCAACATGACAAGAAGTTGAATATTATGAAGATAAGATAGTGATAGCGGCACCTGCTTTGCACAATCCAATATGGTAGTTAAAGACTGGCATTGTAACCTCGAATTCAAATGAACCAATAATATTTTAGAACTCTATATCCCTATATATATGTGATACATTTACTCTCAGAAGGGAACCGGGTGCCTGTTCTAAACAGAAAATTGCAAGGAAATTTTTTATTTAATTTTTTAATTAAATAAACAGATCTTTAACAAGAAAAACGTACATCTGTATTCAAATCCAAAATATGGGACAAACACAGGAAAAACAAGATACTTAGCAGCTATGCTTATGCAGGGGATTCAACTGAGCTGCATTTGTGACACTGCTATTTACGCAAATCATTACAGACAACAGAACCATAATGTTAATGTCAAAACTATAAATGACTGGCTGGCTTTAACATTAGAATTCATACACCATTATAGATTGCAAAACTGCTAAAAACATGCACAGACCTAAACAATTTATATAAAATATAAAGTATGAAATTTTCAGTACTTACCAGATTTCTTAAATAAACCTTCCCTAGCTCCTGCTTTTTCAGCTTTTCCAATTCTTCCAGTTCACCATTATTCTATCTACAGGTTTTCTCTCCACAATTTCCTTTTAATGACTCAGGATAATATTAGACACATTAGTCAATGAAGAAATACACACAGTAGTGCAGCATTTAAAATTTAAACACTGCTCATCTAAAATAAAACTGGACAAATTTGGAAAATGCAAATTGTGAACACAAGCAAATGTTGGTCTATTAGTTTTTCGTACAAGTGAAACATTATGTCCTTAAAGCACTATGCAGCTTCCAATACAAAGATCAGTATGGTTAATGCAACATGTACAATGATTTGGGCTGCTGATTTGGCACTCTTTTGTGACTGGCTTTCTGATGGAAAACTTAACCACATGTGCAATTTGTCATGGTGTCAGGATACTTGGTAAAGTAAGGGGGTAAAGTTCAGCACTGTTAACAATGCTATTCATTAATCATTTATTTGGGATAAACAGTGATACCAGAGCTTGTGGTGGATACAATATTTAATATATTTGTTTTATATTTTTATATTGTATAAAGAAATGTTCCATAACAACAGGGCATTAATCTCTTCAGTTCCAATAATAGAGGTTCTAAAAAGGGTCCCTGTTGAGATGTCATCAAAATATTGTTTTCAAGGAAAAGATATTGACAAATCATAGCAACTATAGTAGTAATCAAAACTCATTATATAATAATAATAATAAAATAATAATAATAATAACAATAATAATAACAAGATGATGATGGTGATGATGATGAGTAGCAGTAGTACTATTAGTCTACCCCTAGTAGCCTAATACAAATCTTATGAAGCAAAGATTTTTCAAAAACAAAATCAATTTGCAGCAGTGTAGTGTCAAAATTTCAATTGCATTGATGCTGAACATTCCAAAGGAACATGAAAGGCAAAGCAAGATCAGTTTGAGGTGGTGCAGTACAGATGTGGCATATGGAGTAACCTAGAACATCACATATGGAGTAACCTAGAACATCACAAGGTAGAAGCTGACAATGACCAGTCTTCTTCCCCATGTAATGTAAACTGACCCAGTCCTGTTTTATGGTAACAATAAATCTGATTGAATGACAATTTTATTAAGTGATCATTGGCTTTGAAATAATTGTTTGTAAATTAATGTATTGATCAAGTAGAATGATGACATTATTTTCCATAATTTGCAGATGATAAGTAGATGCTGAACTAATTAAACTTTACATGTGAAAAAGGATTGTTTATATACAGTTGTAAAATATTTAAGAAAAATAATGCATATGAATGAAAGTATTTGATAAGCAACACAGTTCTGAACGTTTTGACTTGAATATTTCTAAGAGTTCTACATTCTGATTTAGAAATTTGTAACAGTAATATATGTGGACATAGAAATTTCTAAGAGTTTTGCATTCTTTCTGGGAAATTTTACAGAGCAATATATTTGACATTAAAAATTATAAAAATGAACTTGAACATTTGGAGTTTTAAATCCAAATGAACAATACATTTGGACTTAGAAACTTTTAAGGGAAATACATTTGTAGTGGGAGATTTTACAGAGCAATACATGAAACTGGTCTTAGAATTTATTTTACAGCAAATTACATTTGGACTAAGAGATCTGAAAGCATTTTTAAGGAAAATAATGTTCATTTGAGCAATATATTTCCCTTTACAGCAATACATCTGTACCAGGAGATTTTAAACAGCAATTCATATGTACAGGGAGATTTTAAACAGCAATACATCTGTAAAGGGAGATTTTAAACAGAAATATATTTGTACCAGGAGATTTTAATGAGAAATGCATTTGGCCTAACAGAACAATAAATTTGATGTTTAAGGCATGTGATTGCCACTATAAAGACCAGCACAATACTGCTGTAAGAAAGTTATGGTCAGACATTTAAAAGTACTGCTCATACCTTTAAAAGTATGAGTCAACTTTACATTGAAATGTGTATATCCACTATGTAATTTTACTTGTATGGCACATATATTGCAATGTATGGCTCTGTTAGGTTCACATAGGGTCTACTACTGATCAGTATGGTTCTACAATTTTGTACAGTCACTAGGACATTGAAAACATCATAAAATCAAAATAATAATTCCAACCTAACCAATGCATGAATCTTTTTATTAAATTCAATCTACTTCTAACAATCTCATATCCAGTAATATTAAAATCTATTCATTGAAAATCTGTGTAGAACAATGGAAATTATAATTTTCATAGATCTTCAAAAGTTGCTGGCACCTGCCCTTTTTCCCCAACCACTAACACCTGCTTCTTCCTGTTGCTGCTAGCACATGCCCCTTTCTCCCAACAGCTAACAAAATGTCTTAGTTTCCCTCTCTAGCTTGCACCCTTATTTGATATATGCTCGATGTTTATGAATATCAATGCTTGCAAGTTAGCAAGGATAAGGTGAACCAACCTATCTATCCATTTAAGAGTGTAAATTTTGCAGAAGTTGTAAAATATAGCAATTTTAAATTAATGTATGTGATTTTGCACCAGGTTAAATCCATGGCATGTTTAAGGATGTTAGTACTTGTGTACATCTGGTTAGGACTTAAGAGATTATTAATGAGATCATGTCTGGCAACAATGTCAGGCAGAACAGGACAGGGATTAAAGATTGGGTTTTGATTACTGAAATGGCCAAGGGTGGAAAGATTGCAGAAACAGCATTTTTACTTGTTGAAATATCTGTCATAAATTGAAACTTTGCCAAGATCAATATATCTAAGGGTGTGGGAAAATGAAGAATTTTCCAAATCCTGTAGGGGATGGTGTTAATAATGGCAGTTAAATAACCCTGAGATCTGACTGGATAGTTAATGGTTTGGAATGTATTTCCCTGGAGAAGTTATGTGTTTTAAAAATAACTTACTCAGCAGAAACAGGCAGTCAGTTTTTTGCTAAGGTGAAAAGGTCTTGCCTCCTGGGATTTGCAAAACCATTATAAAAATTGTCCAAGAAACATGTAGTTGAGAGACTATGAGAGATACGTAACCCAGGGGGTGTCAGAAGATGGTTCTGCTGAAGTGGAGAAAGAGCAAACATCAACTCTGTGTCATAATTTCATACATAATTTTTCTTTGATAAGAGTCTTAAGATAAGACTTTGAATTGATTTGACTTAAATGATATATGAATCATGTATACTAGGAATTGATCATTATTAGATAGTAAGATGTTTCTGCAGAGGAATTGTTAGTTAGCAATAGTGTAGTGTAAGCTGAGAAGTGAATTTTATTTGATCTATTTGTGTAACTAAGATATGCATTCTTTTAATCAATGAATTGGTTCTATTAATATTTGAGCAGCATTGTTGGTTATTTACTGGTCAAGTGTATGTGTGCATGTGACCAACATGTAGTTCAAGATAATGATTAGTAGCTCACACTGCAGGGGCTTAATTATCATTAAGCATGAGCAGACTATGCTACTGATCAATTACTAACAGTAAATGGATCTACTTATCAAGACAATATCTTCCATGACCAAAACCAAGTGATTGAACAGCCAGTATAAGAGACTGGATGACTGAGAGAGAACACTAAAGGCGGTGTGACACATAAGTAAGCCAGAGGGAAATGAGGTTGTTCCAGCTCATGCTGACCCCAAGTGAAAAGCTATTGTGATTCTGAAGAGTGAACAGCAACCATTTATCACGTTATGAAAGACATGATGGACAATTCGAAACACTCAATTTCATGATGAAATTTGTATCAATATGAAATGAAACTGCTAACTGCATTTAAGAGCTTTGACTTATTTATTTTCTTTCCTTTTCTTCTCTGAAAGAGGCAAATCCTGTAATTTGTCCTGTAAAATTTTATTTTGTTGAATCTAATTAATTCAATTGTTATATTCTGTATACAGGGGGGCTAGTGCTGTTCTATTCTATATCTCTGCTCAGATTTCCATTTATTCCATCCATTACTTTCATTTTTAATATTCACTTGATCCAGGCTATAACACCATGATTGATCATCCTCTAGGCATCGATAACCACCCAAAAGACCACGACAATCAGTTTAACCATCTCAACACATATACAAAGAAACAAACCCATTTTATCTCCTTTCATTATACTTACTTGGCGGTCATTCATCTTTCTTCGTTTCTTTGAAGAGTGTTCACTGAAGTACTTTCCCTAAAATAACACAGGAATATTTTACATCAACCATATTCACTGTAAAATCTGCACTGTCTACTTAAATATTAATTATTCAGCAAGGTCCTGGATGTTTAAAACAAATTTATGTTGGGTCTGGTCCAGTGGCACCTGGATCCCAAGAACACCAAGCATGTATTACAATATAATGAAACCATGCTATAGTATGCTATGTTATAACACGAATTTGGATAGAATATGACCAAGGTCTGGCTCACAAAATGTTGCAATACACTTCTCCCTCAATAATTTGCAGACAATGAGGTCAAAAAACAGAGATGATGGTATACATGATGGCATGTGTTACCAATTAAGGGACTTCTGAAAAATTAACAGGTTTATTCCCTGCCTCAAGTGCAAACTTTCTGCAAAGTTTGGTAACTTGATGGTGGAAAACTCAAACTATTGTGCAAAAAACATTTCTCTTCTTTCAGTCAGTGACGGTGAGCTTTAGCCATTTGACCTTGAAATCTATGTAGTTCTTCCTTAACCCAAGGGCAAGTCAACCACAAAGTTTAGTAAATTTAGATGGTGGACAACTGGAGTTTTGGGGGGAAATCACCTCTTTTCACTCAACGACCTTGACCATTTACATTTTAACCCCCAAATCAACATAGTTCTTCCTTACTCCAAGTACAAGTCACCACAAAGTGTGGTAAATCTAAATGGTGGACAACTCAAGTTCTGAGTGAAAATTAAACTGGTAACAGTTGTCAGAAGACAATCAACATTGTAAGACAATACACTCTGCCTTATGGTGGGTGAAAAAAGAGATTTGCCAAATATTAGTTGAACTGAAACTTTAACACACTCACAGCAGTAAACATACTCAGCTATGCTCATATATAAATGTACTCACTGCCCTACTTGACAATGATGATTGATGGGCTAAATTACTCACATCATGCAGAGGATAGGCTGCATCATATGATTCATTGCTAATCATCTTCTTAATCCCTGAAAATACACAATGCATGTATACACATAGGGCAACCATTTTGAGCATTGATTTCAAGTAAGATTGCATTATTCAATTCCTTAAGAAATGTTACGTAACCATTCTCTGTAGAAAAGATTCATTAGATTACCTTACTAGCCACTGCCTTTATTACACATGGCAGCCAAACATTTTCATCACTTCAAACCTATTTTCATATTTTGATTACCTTATTAAGCCTACTCAATATCAATAACTAAAAAAAACCCCCACAGAAATGAAAATAAAACATCAATAGTTTGACAACAATTTCTTCATTTTTATCGCTTAACATACTGGAATCAGAATCAAAATTATGCAAGAACAAACATTTGTTGGTTATTAAGTTAACCATCTTGAAAATACAATTAAAAATATGATCCAATTATAATTATTAATACTAGATTTACCTCAATATCTAAGAGTCCATTGAATGGACTGATCCTCTACTGGCAAAAAGAATTTCCAGGAATTCAAATTAAGAGTATTTCTTCCTTTTAACTTCTGAATGTTGAAACCTACTCAGATATTCTTCAGTGATATGTTTTTTAAATCAGCTACTCTGGTGGACAAATTGGATGTTAGACTGGCCCCATTTTCATTTAGGACCAACTTGACATCAGAAATCTTTAAGTGAAAACCTAAATTTGATACAAGCATCAATTAAGAATTAGTAATAACAAGATTTACAAAATGACCATTGTGGTGGCCATACTGGATTTGCAAGTGACACCATTTTCATTTAGGAGCAACTAGATACCATAAGGAGTCTTTTTGTACAAATCCCATGTTAATATGGCATCCATTCTAGAGGAAAAGCAATGACAAAATTTTCAAGACGGCACTGACACAGGTACACTGGGTGTGCGAGTGGCATCATTTTTATTCAGGACCAACTGAAAATCATATGAAGCCATTGAGTGAAAACCTCATTCAATATGACTTTCTGTTCAGAAGGAGTAGGAAAAACAAGATTTTCAAGATGGCTGGCATGGTATCCATACTGGGCATCAGATCAGCACATTTTTCATAAAGGTCCTGAAATAGTGACTTGAGTTGGCGATGGTCTGTGATGCACATGCCAGAGCCTCACACTTAGTTTGGCTATACTGACGCTTGACTACTCAAGAAATTGCTGTAACTTTTTCAGGATCTGCTGATAAGCCTGATTCAGAGAGCTCATACCCACAGAATGACACTTTAGTGACTCCAAACTCACATTTGCTTTTTGTTTACAGCAAAGTTTTCCTCCTGGAGCATTTGTAGAACTGCTTCAAGATTTGTATCATGATCATTTTGGGTTATCAATAACATTGTGCAGCTTAGTTCACTCAGCACTTTTTGGATTTTATTCTGAATAATCTCAGGTGCTACAGATCCCCCAAAGTTTAAGCATCTGAATCTGCAATTTCAGGCATGCATTGCTAAACAAGTTGCAATATTCTTCAGCTAGTTCTACCTGATGAAATCCCATGCTCAAATCAACCTTTGAAAGCATCTTTGATCTATTCAGTTTTAGGATGATGTCATCAATTGTTAGGGATCAAATGGCACTCACATTTAATTGCTTCATGTTTAATTTTGCAAATCAACACCCATTATGATTTCCTTTGGTGCTTTTTGTTTGAATGCATCAATTGCCATTATCCATGGGTTAAGTCCCTTGACCTTATCAAGTACATCCTCTTATTTAAAGATCTCAAGTTCCTTGGTATTAGTTGGTATTATTCCAAGTTGCATGGCTGTATCATAACTCATAACTGAGTAAGTGTTTTCTTTCATCATGTATAAGTCAGCTTTTGTGTGGGTTTTTTTTCCCATTTCTATGCATCATGTGAATTTGCCCTAGATGGAAAGTAACTTTTCCTGTCCAAAAATGTAAGCATTTGTTTTTTATCTTTACAGATTGGGACATACTTCATTTTCCTCAGACACTTTAAATCAACAACATTGATCAAGCTTCTCATATCAGCATGAACACTTTTGCATAACCTTTAATTTAGGCTGTCATTACTGGAACTTTGCTGCTCATTTTGTTATAGTTGGCTATTACTGAATGAAGCTTCTCCTGACGATAACTGCTGTCATCTGGGCTATCACTAACATTGTCATTAATTTAATATAACTGTCCCCAGAAGCATGTGTTTTTCTCACTTTCTATCCTTTTCCAACATGTGGAAATCAAATGATTCTGTTTTCAGCAATAAAAAGCATGTTATGCTTATTGCTGGGCACTTCCCTTTCTATAGGAAGTCTCGACTACAATTGCTACATTTTTTTCATGATTCAATTAAGATCCAGTGATTCAATTGTGTTTATATCATACACTACTCTGTCAAATGAATCAAATTGGTCACTTTGTCATTTCAAAGGATTTTTTCCATTTTTAAGGCCTATTAATCTAAAATTCAAAAGTCCTGGCTAGTTGCAGCAGCTGTTCAAGTGACATCTTTTTCATTGTGCTTTTTTTCCTCAGATGGCTTGAAGAGCAGCCCTGAATTGTGACTTAACTTCCCACTCTGTAAAGTTCACAAAACTTTGCTTTTGGTCTCAACTGCGAAACAAACCGATCTTTTATTTCCAATGATTTTTGCTTGGAATCACTAACTTCAAACATTTTGACATCTCTGTACAATTTTGTATTGAAATACTCATTAAGGATTGCTTTCTCTGCATCATAGTCCTTTCTTTCATTGGCTGATATAGAATTGTTAAATTTAAACACTTAAATTCCACAATAGTGGGGCAAGAGAGTTTCTTTTGGTCTATTGCTTTAAATGCAAATATTCTCTACCTTCATGATATAATGCTTCCATTTAGTCCCTAGGTTACATTCTCCTGCCACTCTGAATGTCAATGAATATGGAAGGCTTACTGTTGCCATTGTCACAATAGGTCTATTTTAATCCAAAGATCGATAGATTTAAAGCACTAGCACATGTCATGATCACTAACTGTTAATATGCATTTTGTTTAAGCCAACATTATCCTTGTTGCCATTGTGATGTTCTATAATTCAAACAAACCCTAAAAGGATGGCCAAGAATGCATCACAGTTGAAGAGATTTTAGATCTACTTTATTCCAACTCTGCTAAACAGTTTACAGTAACTGAAACTTTTTATCATGCATGCAATGCCAATGGCAGGTTGAAGGCAGGGTTAAGTACATATCACAAGTACAGGTCCGCTAGAGTTGTGTCAGCATCCCTTCAGTGAAATCCCTGTGTTGATATGCCCATACATTCAGGGCAGAAGTGATAACAATATTTTTAAGATGGTCATACTAGATGTGCAAGTGGCACCATTTTTATTTAGGACCAACTACACATCATAAGAAGTCTTTTGGTGACCTCCTCCACATCAATATGACTTTCCATTCAACTAGAGTAGCAACGTCAAAATGTCAGATCATCAATCAGGGCTCTCAGGGACCTGAGCTTCTGGGTCACATACATTGAAATTCTCAAAAGACACATTGCTTCTCCCTGTAACATGACCCTATGACATGCCTCATTTACCCCTAGAACACTGCCCCCTTTTTGTATTCTGGTCAGCCATGGCCAATCTGCAGAATAACTAAAAGCAAGATTTAAGTAACAGACATGAAACCAATGTGACTAATTAACAGTTGATTCTTATAACTGTAATAATCTTGTGAAAAGGACTATCCCTCTGAAGGCTCCTCTGACTTGATTTCAAAGAAACCATGTTCTATTGAGTATGTAAGCACCTGCAATTGATAGTCAAATAAACGATGCCATATGTTGTTGTAACAGTGTTTACAGTAAATTAAACTGGTGACAACACAAATATAAATCATGAATGAAATCAAAGTTTTCCCCGAGTTTAATTTGGATAATATTGTCAAATCATCAACGTGCCATAATCATTATACACCACTCCCTCGATAACTCGTGCCGTGATAACTCACAAACCCGCTTATAATGCGGGGTCAGGCGTGGATCCCATTTTTAAAACCAGAATTTACTCCAAAAATAGATCCCTATTTTATGAACTTTATGGAAATCGTGATCAAAATTAGCTACAAAAACTTTTGATATATCGCTCGTTTTATCGTCGAAAACGGTAGATAGGACCTGGAAATTTTTAATCAACATTATGAAATACCCAATTTAAAAATAAATTATATAATTTTTTAACATTTTCTTTCCAAGTGACATTCCTAGCACACCACAATTAACGATATGTAAGGAAATTTCAATCAATGAAAATGTCACTTACGCCGAGTAGAGGCAGTGCTTTAATAAATAAATACAAATTAAATAATTTTTTTCTCAATTGAAATTTGTGTTCTAGTTCTATCTTCTAGTTCCTTTTAAGTGTAATCATCATAAATGCAATGTGTCCTCTTGTAATTAAACGTAAAATGTGTCAATCTACCGTAACAGCTATGTCCGCGAGCATTTCTCTGAGAACCTATTTAGGTGCTGACCATGTTTTGGTAACTGACTTGCAGAAGTATTTGTTGCACTGTTGCACTGAATTAAAAGCTGGCCTCCTTTGTATTATCATGTTAATTATGCCTTTTGAATCAAATAATGGAGGTGACATAAAAGAAAAGTTAAAAGGCACGAAAATCCTACAAACTTAAAATCTAGCTGCCCCGGTCGTATGTCGGGTGAACTCACTTCAGTTGATCAATTGAACACTGTTATAAATGTTATTGTGTATGGAACATAAACTACCTTAAATTAACTGACTCACTGGTAACTGTGATCAAAGATAGCATGGCAACCAAGCGAAAAGAATACTATAATTTGTAAAATAAAGAATTTGGTTTCACAGATACAGATCATTGTGGGCAAGCAAGTTTCAGAGAATTCTTGAACTGGCACTTTGAGATATCCTCAAGAATGATAAAAAGTTTCATTATTACTTCCAATGAAATCACGATATCAATACTGTACTAATTGAACAGCACAAAAATTGAGATTTGATGTAGACAATTGTCTCACAAAAATTTCGCTTGCTTTTTGAACAAAAGGAATCTTGTTTGGTGGTGTATCAACAGTTAGTCTAGTTCCCTGCTCTTTTCACTCCCAATTTGGCAGGATACAATGCCTTACCACTCCGGGAACCAGACTCATCAAGAAAACAAAAAGCAGTGACGTAATACACACGTTTTCGTGTAAACATAATAGTTGTTGAAACCAGTTGGAACGATCTTTCACATGTTGGATATTTTGAAAATAAATGTTATTTAAACAGAATAACAAACATCTTCATTAGAAAAAGTGCATTATTAAAAGTTATTATCGACGTGAATGTAAACTGAGGATTCAGTCATTAAACAGCAAAGTTCCCTAACCCCAACACACACACCCCATTTTCTCGATGTCCAAGCGATTTTTCAATTTTTGGAGGTCCCTCAGTAACTCGCTCCCTTGCTTATAGCGCGGTTTATGTTTGTGGACCCCGTTGTGCGTGAGTTATCGAGGGAGTGGTGTAATAACTTCTAGTTCAATACATGATATCAGAACATCTCTACAATACTGGTAGAGTCTTTTAAATGAGTGCAGAAAAATATGTTGACTCAGCATAAAGAGTCAGCAAAATCTGTTTTCATTTTTCAAAACTTGACTTTAATGAAAATGACATTAATGGCAAAAAAAAACACAAAAAAAACCCAAAAGGCAAATGTTCCATCTAACTGGTGATTTTTGAGTATCAGAACCTAAAGCTTGTGTGAATTTATCTTGACAATAGTTCAGATCAGCAGTCTCAAACTACATGTGTTTAGATACTCTACATGTACCAATATTAATTCATCTTTTCTAAAGCGCTACGTTATACCCCACCTTTATTGCTTTGGGTCAACTCTTGTGGCATTTAACACTGTTTACTAATTAACATATTTACTCTGAATTAGATTTTTTGGTACATATGCTGCGTGGTATGTTTTTTCATCTTGTATTTGTTTCATTTAATGATGGTAATTCATGTTTCTATACATGGTACAGTGTAATGCCAGGTGTTTACTCACGTTAGTTTCTTTGGTGGGAATGGAGATGCTATTCCACTTGCACAGAAAACTACACAGCATTCTAAATGATCATTCTTGCAATTGAAACCAATAATTTACAATTTTACTGTTGTGATTTATTCTTTTTTGTTTTTAGTGCTGTTGTAGGGATAAAACAATATAAATTTACATGTATAATGTTTAAACTTAACATTCTATTTATTGAAAAATATTTCCTTTTTAGTGTCCTGGCTAAAAGCTCAATTCTGATATTAAAATAATCAGCCTGTGCTTTTCATTTTCCTTTCAATCCTTTTGAAAGTGAAGGACTTCTGAGTTTATGCCACATACTCTCAGAAATAGGCTGGGGACTCCTGAGTGCCAGGAGTAAAAAGTTCTGGACATCTTATCCTGAAATTCTGTTGAAATCCATAGCAGCATTTTCATTTAGGACCAACTAGATATCATAGAAAGTTTTCTCATGAAATACCAAGATCAATATGATTATCGATTCATAAGAAGTAGATTTTCAAACTAGTTGCCATGGTAGCCATACTGGACATCAGATCAGCACTATTTTCAAGCAGAACCAACTAGACACCATGGAAAGTCTTTTAGTGAAAATCCCATGTTGATATGATCATACATTCAGGAGGAGTTAGCATTACAAGATATTTAAGATGGCTGCAGTGGAGGCTATATTGGCAGTTCAAGCAGCACCATTCATAGAATATATGCACAAAGTTTTATGGCATTCCTCCAAGTAGTTTACTAGCAGTAGCAATAAAAACCTTCAGTTAATGGATGGACAGACAATGAATGACTGACAACAGGTCATACTATAACCAGTAGAGCTAAAATTAAAGTTCTTAATGCTGAGCCAACCTAAGTAAGGAAGATGAACTTGTGAATTGGGGATTCTGAAAAATACCTCAGAAACAGGCTTTACCCAATCAAACCAGGTGCTGATTGTGAATCTAAACAGATGCCACAAATAACATCCAAATCATGAAAAAGAGTGTACCATGAAACACTTATTATCCATGTAGCACGTCTTTATATTTGTCTAGTAATTGCAGCATTGTGGAATAAAACTGCTGAAATGTAAATGGGCTCTTGTTAAACAAGGGAAATATGCAGTATAGAAAATTACTTCCACAACCTTTCAGTACAAAAATTCTACTGAATGCTAGGTCTCACTTGTTTTATCATGGCATAATTCAGAATCTTTTCATAGCTGAGAGATCAAGAAAAGAAGATCAATGTGATATACTTTTGCCCTTGGTTAATAGTAGCCTCCAAGTTGATTATACCTATCATGACTGTATAATGTCAGAGAAACTGTGACAAATGCAAAATTGTTGATGTCTATGCCAAAACACACAACAATGATGAAAACACATAGATAACTAATACCTATCTCTTGCCTATGCTTCACAAAGTAGACTTACCAAATTTCATTTTGCAATATGGAGCTCGTGACAGAATTTCATACACAATCCTATTTCTCTGAGCATTGGTGAAGAAATTGTCTTGTTCCTCTTGGGTAATTAACCTATACACAAAGTAAAAAGAAAAAGTCACAAAAGTCTCAAATTATGTTATTTCTCAACCCCACATTTGCATATTGTATAGTAGATATATGTCATCCTCACAATTGTTTATCCAAAACAACACAATGGTCAGGATATATATATATATATATATATATATATATATATATATATATATATATATATACTATATATATAACTAGAATTACCCTGCCAATATGATGTAACTTAAAGGCAAAGTTTCAAGTCAAACATGGATATAACTCTACAAAATGTCACATGAAAACATCAACAAGAAGGCAAGACATGCATGCCTGACCCATGATCCAAGACACTGAAACAAAATGTCATTCTGACCCTAGAGTCACAAGGGCAAAGTTAGCATGGCACAGAATGAATTGTCTTAGCTTCACAATGATTAAACCAATGTATAAACAAGATCCATCACAGGGTTTAGGAAATATAAAGAAACTGACCACAAGTGTGCATATGTGTGTGTGTGTGTGTGTGTGTGTGTGTGTGTGTGTGTGTGTGTGTGTGTGTGTGTGTGTGTGTGTGTGTGTGTGTGTGTGATTTGGAATTTTAACGTAGCTTTAACAATTTTTCAGTCATATCGCTATGATGTCTGCAGTGTGGCAGTTTATAGTGATGTCTAGCACTGGGACATCATGCTGCAGACATGTAGCATCATGTCCCAGCCAGTCACATTATCCTGACACCAAGCCGACCAGTCCTAACACTAACCTCTTAATGCTGAGCGCCAAGTGAGGCAGCTGTTAGTACCATTTTCATAAGTCTTTGGTATGACTCAGCCTGGGATCAAACCCAGGACCTCCTGCATCCAAGTCGGATGCTGTAACCACTAGGCCACCAGAGATGTAAACTGACCACAAGACCCAAAGGGTTAAAGAGTGTGTTGTAGAATGAATTGTTTGCTTCTAAACGATTCATCCCAAGTATATGTATTGGGAAAGTCCATTTTCTTAGCTTTTTATTGAATCATCCCAAGTACATGTATAAAGAAAATTCATCATGAGATTTAGGAAATATAAGCAAATGAAAGAAAATATTCAACTTAAACCTTAAGACTCATTTTCTATGACTCTGACCTTGACCACAAGGTCAAGTACAAGCATGAATGTTATTATTTAATGGTCACATAACAGAGATGCATCCATCATATGATTCTTCATTCAATATTTTTTTTTAAAAATATTCACAGATTTTTCATAATTTTGTGGTGGATGCCTTTTCTACTTGTTTACTAAGGTGAATTGTACCATGCAACTTTGTCAGCACTGTTCTCCTTTTATGCTAATGAAATGTGACTGATATTTGAATAATTTTATTCACAAACTCCACAGATGGAAATATTTAATTATTTTCATAACAAGTCTTCATTTAAATTGCCAAAGGTTAAGATATGATCTTAAGAGTCACTTTCTTCCCATATAAAATGTGGGTGACCCTCTTTAAAGACAGATAGCAAGAAACAAAAGCAACAGAATAAGGTACTGTATAAGAGATATGTAGACCTAATAATCTCAAAAAATGGAATGAAATAATATCAACCAGAAAATATACTTTCACAAATCAGAATTTCTCTTCCTTTTACATGCAAGTATGTATGTATGTATGTAGGTATGTAAGTATCAGCATTTTATGGCACCTCAGCATAACAGCGGCTATATGATGCCAACTAAAGGTAAAGTTTAAAAAATATAAAATGAACAGTGTAAAAATTAAGAGATAAAAAATAAATGTAAACACAAAGAACAACAAAAAATTATATAACATGCATATGTTAAATTCTGTTAAATATATATATATATATATATATATATATATATATATATATATATATATATATATATATATATATATATATACACACAGTAAAACCTGTTATGAGAGACTGCCCATTCTGCCAACAAAAAGCGGTCTCTCAAGACAGGTGGTCTCTCACAGCAGACTTGTAGCTGGTCCAGTTTCAGAACAATTTCAAGAAAAATAACCACAATCACTGTACATATATTCTATTCTTTATTAATATTTCTTGCTAAAATATTGTATGCATTCATCTAAAAACAAAATTATATAGCAATCAAGATATTCTTCTGTCATTAAACATGAAATCACATTTACATCTGAAGATCACATATTTTAGCATATGAAATCATTTCTGAATTACTTCTTTTTCTTTATAACAACCTAAATTTGTTTTACCGACGTTTAAAACGCTTTTTTGTGATTGGTCTGCTCTTTTTCACTTCTTTCAGTTACAATAATGATTTTCTCCAGCCTTGAAATTTGTCTCCTTTTAGTTGGAGGGCTGTCCATTGTCATTAAGGTTCTAGGTGTTAAAATTATTAGTGCTCAGTTGTAATATCGAACGTAAAGACGGTTTTGACTGGGCTGTGGGAAAATATGAGAAAACTATAGATGTACATTGCATATCTAACAATTAATGAACTAAAAAGAAACAATTATCTCATCCAGAAACAGAACCATTTACTCAGAGACAAAAGTCAATAACTTCGTTCAAAGATGATGTACTAGGATTAACTGTATAAGCTAAGTGTGTAACCTGGTCGCACCAACTTGAACAGATGACAGCTTTATGATTGGGCTGTAATCACTTAACATCGGGGGGAAAAACAACAAACATCACAAGTCTTGAACACTATCAATCGAATCCCACAAACAATTCTCTCTTGCTGGTTTAACAGACAATGGTCTTATTCACCCCTGGCAATACAGATTAACTCTAAAGACACACAATATACGAGACCACTACGTCAACTTTGGCACAACGTTAATTCGTGACATGTACATTAGCCTGGTTTACGGACTGTAGCATCCATCACTGGTAGCAACAACCCTTTTTTTTTTATATTCCTTTTATGCTTATTTTTGATGAGAACAATCGTTACTAATCAAGCGGTCATTGTAACAACTGATCACATATAGGTCAGTGGTGTCTGTCTGTTCTCGAGATACGTTTGTTCACATTGATGTCGGGTCCTGCATCTAAGGCCGGGTAGCAGGCTAAGTGTGGAAATAATTAGTCTGGTTTCCTGCTTTGTATATTCCCCATACGAATAGCGGAGAACAACGCAGGGAGCATACGAAGCAGGGAACCAGACTAGGAAATAATCTACATATACTTTAGTCTGGTTTACGACAGAAACTATAAAACACTATAAGCAGAGCTAAACTATTCAGACATCAGTAGCCAGCCTATTTTTTAATTTTTTTTTTTTTGTTTTATTTAGAATGGTATGAGTGTTCGTTCTTACAGGGATTAAATAAAGGTCAGTGGAGTTTATCCTCGTTTTTCGATGCGGTTGTTCATAGCAGTGTCAAAATGCATATTTTGCCAAGACATCGCGGTCGCTGGTCACGTTCAGCAGGTGGTCACTCATAACAGATCGTTTATATAATAAAATCAATCCGTGCATTACGATTGTAGTCAGATATGACAGATGGTCACTCATAGCAGAGGTCGCTCATGACAGTTTTTACTGTATATAAAAGATAAAGGTGCCAAATGAAAAATCTTTAGAACTTATGGTCAATTTCTTTAATACATACTACAGTACTAGTGCAGTATGTTATGGCAGATCAAGGTCTTTGTTGTTTGCAGCTGGAAATTGACTTATAAGTGAGTAAATATGGTAGGTACTGTAAAGTGAGTAAATAAAGTAGGTACTAGTAAGTGAGTAAATACAGTAGATACTGTTGCAAAAATATAACATACCGCTGCATTCTCACACAGGTGAAGGGAGCTGTGAAGTGGACATTGACTGGCTTCATGTTCTTGTCCAGGTCAAAGGGTGTATGAAACATACTCCAGCAACTAGTGAACTGCTGTTTCATGTCATTTTGCTGAAGAAAAGAAAAACACTGAAAAAAAAGCTACTGTACATTCTTTCTTTAAAAACAAAGACAAAACACCATAATTCAGTAGTAATCAGGTCAAAAGATTATTTTTCTTTTTGGATACAATGGTAGGGTTCAAGGATTTTCCTTGGCCTTATTTTGCAGCCAAATTCTGTCCTATTGTCAATAAATTTTCCCTAATTTTGACCAAAAAGTTCCCGATTAAGAGCTGGACAGTTGGATAATAATAAAATAATAAATGTTTGCTCCCCTCTTGGATTTGTATGTTAAACATGAAATAAAATGATGAAAATTCTGTATTCATTGTGGTTCTTTATTTTAAAGTAGAACAATTTTGCAATGCTGGATTGTACAACATTGCTTGGTAACTACTTAACAACAATTCCTACATATTACAACAATTTTTACTGGCTACATTATGGCTTAAAGCATGCTGTGATGAGGTTGCTAATGCATATGCAATCTCGCATTTTTATTTATTTCCAAAATATTAAATTTAGCTAATTTACATATAACATTTCCCAACTCCAAGGCACTGGGCCCAAGTTTGGAAAGGTTAAGAAAATCCCCGAGGTTTGGTACTACATCACTGAAGTACCTAAAGATATAATTACCCAAGCAAGTGAATGGAAGAACAATTTAAGTTATTAATAATATTAATAATAATAATAATAATAATAATAATAATAATAACAACTTTTTTTAAAGAAGCTCATTTGGCCCTCTACAATGACATTTGTGTGTATATATATATATATATATATATATATATATATATATATATATATATATATATATATATATATATGCACAATGTTTACAAGATGAGTTGTCTTTAGATAACAAATGCTAATAAAAACTAAACAACTAATCTACTGCTACAATAAAATATGCACAAGGCTTTAAGGATGAATAATTCCAGTTGTTATGAATTGAACATGTTTTCTGCAATTTGATTGGATGTAAACAGTCACATGATAATGAACTGGAATTTTTTACACATCGATAAATTCTGTGGACTACTTTTGTTTCCCTATTTCCATGTCATTTGATATGAAGTTTTATTTATATCAACCCATTACACCCTAATAACAACAACAACAAAACTTCACCCACCCACTCTTGTGATTTCCAATCAAAATTTACAAACCACAGATAAAAATGGACCATTATAAGTTAAAACAACGTAATTGCACAGACCTTCCCGCACTCCACCACTCATCCCTTTTGCCTATGAAGGCATGTGGTAGGCTTTACAAGCCAATCTTCGGAAATTATTGCATTTCACCTCAACAACATGTTACAGCAGCGGTTATTAAAGGTTAGGGTTATATGTCAAACAAGAGATCACTCACAAAGTTAACATAAAGTCCTTTGGACTTTATTTACTTTGTGAGTGATTAGGTAAAATTTACACATCGACAAATACCCAACCATGATCACTTGATCCTGTAGTACATACAGGATGAGTACAAATAATAGTACCTAAACATTATAGGTGAGTACATCATAACAATGTTGTAAAATGTAGTAGTAAGTACTGAAGTAAACAAAGTAAACAAAATAATACAAACAATTGTTTCTGTAGATGTTGACTAAGCCTTCTGAAAGCTTGGCTTGAGTCAGCTGTAACTTTTTGTTTGAGATGGATTTTAGTTCATACATACATATATTTTTAACGAATTTAAAATAACTTTATGATAATCAAGAGCCAAACCATGTAAAGATTTACAGAATGGTAAACTCTTTTGAAACTGAGTTCTCTGCTGAAATGGAAGCCACTTTAGTGTTTTCAAAAGATGTGTTGATGTCATACATAAATCTGCATCAAGAATTACTCTTGCTGCTATTTTTTGAAATTTCAGTAATCTTTCCTGATTTTCTGTACCACTATTACCCCTGATAGAACAATATTCTAGATTCATCTAAATTAATTCAGATTTCCACCAACAGATAAGATTATTTTCATTTGCTGTAAAAAAAATTTAATAATTTTGGGTCATTCAATAATGTCAAAAAAATCACTACTAGGCCACACAAGAATGATTCATACTCAGAGGGTTAGTGCACTCAGATGTAACTGTGGTTCATTTTTTCATGCCAGACAGATCCTCGACCATTTCCAGAATCAAAAAACAAATGCATCATGATTATTTCTTCCTTAGGTAAATTATCCCTTCCTTAATGCATCATTTGTTAGTTGTTAATTAAGTGGAAAAGTGGATAGTGTTGGGCAAATCTCTGCTACCAGTTCATAAACATGTTAGACAGAATATATAAACCAAAGTCATAAAATCTATAATGGAAGCAGGAATATACATGCAAAAGCCCACTGAAAGCATATATCAGTTTAAGATTTGCTTACACAAAATATTGTGTTTTTCTTATTGGGACTGATCTTTGATTTTATCTATTAATCTACTTATGCAAGTAACTTCCAAATTCAGTTTGTCATAATTCATGTCACTATAACAGAATCTGTGACAAGCTGCACAACCATTCCCTCCTGTTTTCAACCCTTACTATGATATGAACAGGTCAGATATAGTTCATTGAATAATACAAATGTTGCATATCAAAGGCTTTTATTCAAGAGCTTTACATAGGTGAAACCTCAATGGAAACAGAACTTACTAACCTTACATTCAGATTTTTCTATCACTATTGACACAACTGTATGAAATCAAAATAAAAATACCAGGGATGGTTATATGGACCAGTTTGTCTTATTTAGTGTTTGTATTTAAAGGGAGATAATTTTTGGAAACCTGTAATTTGATAGCATAGATCTCTTTATAAGGTTTCCATCAGGCAATCAAAGACATGATTTCACATATGTATATTGCCAACTTTGGAGGAAAGATACACTCCAAAATCACAAAATAAGCAATTAGTGTTCAAAACAGGGACCTTTCTACAAATCATCATTTTACTTTTTTCTGGGCTAAATTTTGTTTGTAGGAGCAACATTTGATCCTTTTTCCAACTGAGGATATCCTCAGTTGGAGGTGTGTCCTCATTATGTTCATGTGTAATCTCATGAATGTCCTCTATTTACTCCAAATATATAACCACACATGCAATATAAAATCTATTCATGCAAATGCTAAATTTAAAAATGGGAGGAGGTATATACTGTTTAATAAGTTTACCACATGTTGTTTAGGATTTCATCCATCTAATACACCTATTGTGGACGCAAGAGAATTGGCATATTATTTTCAAAAGCATCATCAATTCATGTACTAGTTCATTTTTTTTCATCACAAGATCCTAGATTTCCTTATGTCTCATTACAGAAAGGTTATTAATATGTCTCTTAGCAGATATGCTAAACTACATAGACTGAGAGAGGACACATTTAAAGTAAAGCAGGTGGTGAATGTTTATAATGACATATACCAGGATTACTGACTTTGTTATGCATATTAATTCTGTTTTAGAAAAAGTCTGAAAAGTTCTTTTTAGAAAAGTTTTAAATTTTCATTTTAGAGAAGTTTTAAACATTTCAATTTAATATGTTTATTAATTCATATACGCATCACTCATGAATGAAAATTTAGATTTCAATGATTTCCTTTGTAATTCAACAGGATAACTCTGCATGATCTGTGTTTGTGATGGACAAGGAAAAAGAACTGCATGTAGTGCCATTTAGTCTGGAAGTCTTTCGCAGTCGGAAATTTCTTTAGATTGCTCTTGCAATAAATTTCCCCCACATTTCAACTCCATCAGTTAAATTACTTCCCCTCATCATAGGTGAACACTTTGTATACAATAAACTAAGTCACATTTAATTCTAATATAGCTTTTCCTACCTTCCATTATCTGAATGGATTAAAACTGTTTTAAACGGACTAAAACACAGATATCTGCAGGAACATATATAGACCCTTTGGGATATCTATGTAGAGTCTACATTACTTAGTAAGTCATAACATTTTTATCAAAGAAAACAAAATATCATTGAGTTTAGTAGGCATTTAAAAAATGATGACAACTTTATATACTGGACTCCACCCTTTTTAAATCTAGCAACAACTCCAACTGAGATAACTCACAACAAGTGGCATCCTCATGTTTAGTAACTCTGCATACTTTGTCAGTACATCCCATGGAGCATGAATCTTGACAAAACATATTTTCACATTCTTAGATATCTGAAAATACATCCAATTTGGTATTGTATTAATAGACTATACTGGGTATTAAATCTACATAAATGTTTCTGACCCTGTAAATTCTGAAATAGTTCTTGCCATATTTAAAATTAGAAATGATACAATACTCAGATTTGCAATAATGAGATCTGCTAATAATAATTTTTAAAAAGTCGATGGAATACTATGAACTACCTGCTCCACATAGGTATTATCCAAAAGTCAATCAAACACACTCCAACAACAGAAGTAGTTAACTGTCACATACTTTTCAATAGGTGTAACTACTACGGTTGCCTAAAACAATTCTGCTGATTACTGTCTCACCTATTCTACTACAGCATATTCCATATACCTAGCATTGTTACAAAAGTAAGAAAGTTATGTCACTGTGAACCACTTCTGAAAGTGTGAATATCAGTCCTAAATCATAAATGCCTTTATTATTATATCATGACTGTCCAAATGTGTCAGAGAAATGGAGCTTTAATTGAACATGATCAGTAGATCATAAGAAGTAGGTTAATGGTCCCATCAATTAAGTCTCATGGCTGTACATAAAAGTGTCAGGAAAATAGACACTTAATACAAAAAATTAGGATAAATATTTGAGCATGAAGCAGCTCACTGTAACCCCTAAGGATGAATGCACCCATCAAATTTAGTAACTGTACAAAAAGGAGTTTGTAATAAATGGAACTAAATGTTCCTTGCATTTAAAAAAAAGATGTATGTCCCTAATGAGACCAAAGTGACACAAACATCACATGATACCCAGTCTTCATAAGATTTGTTGTCTGAATGTTTTTTTCTGTAGTATCTTCTGTGTACATATAAAAACATATATCAAACTGACATAGTTCAAACAGTACCCCTGGATCAATCTTCATACATTTAAGAATTTTTTTTCTTGGATTAAAATTTTCCAAGAACTGAGATGTTATCCTGTATCTGCAGTAAACAAGATGTGAAAAAGTAAAGACAATGAGATTCTTTGTCAAGTAAAGGGACACAAGTATACCAAGTTGCATTGAAATTTGTTCATTACAGCTTCAGTTATCATCTGGAAACCAAACTGGACGCATGCACACCCCAATGGCCCAGACAGGCAATGATATGATAAACTATGATGTTCCACAACTCTTTTGGCAGGATAAAAAAATGCAATAATGGCATTAAAAATTTAATTAGGTCCAACTTTCATAAAATGTCTCATCACTAAGTACTATCTAAGATCAAATTTTGCATGCTGAATTTTGTAAATGATCATAGGATAATTGATGTAGAATGTACTGTGTTAACTGGCTTGTTACTAGGTTTGAACATCAAGGCATGGGCCTAAAAATCTGACTTTGTAAAATTTTAAATGCATGACAAAACTGGCTTGTTACTAGGGTTGAACATCAAGGCACGGGCCTAAAAATCTGACTTTGTAAAATTTTAAATGCATGACAAAACTGGCTTGTTGCTAGGGTTGAACATCAAGACATGGGCCTAAAAATCTGACTTTTTAAAATTTTAAATGCATGACAAAGTTTAGAGTTGATTATGTACTCAACTTGCAAAGTTTTATAAAATTGGGGCCACTGGCTGCTTAGTGAAACATATCAGCATTCAGTATGAAAGCATTAAATATTTAATGATGTGTCTACACGATAACAGCAATTCATCACACTGTACTTCCTGCAGATGCAAAACAACCGCCACAGACACTTGTTTCATTTAGTAAAAAATGAAAACCAATGACAACATTCATTCCCCTTCTACAAATTAACATATGGTGACACACTCATGCTGTTTTAAATCTGCCTCCCCACATTTCTATGCTAATTTTATTTATCCCCAGGACCTGTTCAGTCACTCACTGCTTATATCAACATAAAAGAAGACATTTCAACCTTGTTCCCAAAGTATGATTTAAGTACTTTATAGACAATTAATAACACACAGAGTTTTTCTGTTGCTTTGTACCCACTTAGATCAGTGTCATGCTGCAAATAAGCAACATACAGTTCTGTTAAACTGTTATTGTTTACTATGGACCAGAACAACTAACAACCACCAATCAGAACTGAATACAACATATTTTAATGTGTGACATACTGGAAGTGTAGTCTCCAAATCTGATCCAAGTAGATTATATAAAAAGCTTCAGAGAAACTTCACATAAAATTTGTTATTAAACGATCAGTAAAGTACTAGGAACAAGTTTGGAATGTCTCCTTGACATTGATGTATGTTATCAGTGGCTGAGCATGCTGATGGGATAAATTAATTAGCATGGAACTGATAAGGGCTGGCAGGTGGGTACCATAGATTCTGAACCACATCACCTTGTGTTAATTTGCAGAAGGCAAGTGAGTGTTGTCAGCAGGTTTTCTTCCATTGACAAAAATGAGTGCCTGTGCCTGTGATGGCTGTCTCAAATGAACTCTTAATTTAACAAATAAAAAGGTAAATAAGTAATAATTATTCATGACTGCTAAAAATTAAAGTAACTTGTATTAGGTAAGTATAATTTTGTATCAAATCTTCACTTCTTGTATTCATATGGCAAATGTATCAATATATCAATGAATTGTTTCACCCCTATGCAACAGTACCAGAGAAAATGCAAAACACACAACACTGATACCTTGGACATTATTGCCAATGAGTACATCACCATTAAAAAAGTAATACCTATGCCTTGCCCATTCCTAGCATGAGAGAAAAAAACTTGATATAGACACCTGTTATTTCAAATACAAAGCTATCAATATAAACATATCAATAATCAACAGCAATACAATGGTAATACATGTAAAAATGTCAACTGCAACAGAAAAATTTGAGATTGTACACTTTTACTGGATAACTTATCCACTGTTAAACGATTGTTATTCAAAGTTGCATAAAACAAGTAGATATAATGTTACACATACACATGACAACAGTACAAAAGAGAAAGAAGATAATGGGAATAAAATAGTGATAACTACAACTTATGGGGCAAAGGTGGAAAAGACACAACATGAAAATGAAAGCAATGTCAAACACTAAGTTACTGCATATGTACCACTAATACACTTGTGATAAATGATAAAAACACAAAGACAAAAAGATATTAAGACACTGTTTCATATAATACATATCATATAAAATAATTATCCATAAAACATCCAAAAGGGGTTAGAACAATTAAAACATTACAACAAAATCAGTAGGGATAAACATTAGAATCTCTTATAGAAAACAAGTCCATCCTCCGACAAAACAAGTCTATTACAGATCTCTGACACACCATTCAGACAAATCATCGAGAAGCTGGTCTAGTCATGACCATACAGTATTGTTTATGATTGTTTTTAATACCCTCATCTTATTATTTTAGTATATAATCAATCCATAATGATCACAATGTTTTGGTCCTTTACATTTCATACAGAAAAACTTTAGAATCTTATGAAAACTAAATATTTTCTTAACTTATAAATACATTCTCCAACAAGAGTCCCTCAAAGGGATTGATATTCTATGAAGCAAAAAGAATTTCTAGGACCATTTCTTCTTTTAACTGCTGAGAGTTGAAACCATATCTGATATTCTTCAGCAATTACAAGATTTTCACATTAACTGTTGTGGTGGACAAACAAGATATCAGATAGGCACTATTATCATATAGGACCAAGTAGACATCATTAGAAGTCATTTGGTGAAAAGCACATGTCAATATGACCATCCATTCACATGGTGTAGCAACAGTACGATTTTCAAGATAGCTGTCATGGCAGCAATACTAGATGTATGATTGGCATCATTTTTGTTTAGCACCAACCATATATCAAAAAGAGTCTACTAATGAAACCTGTGTGTTGATAAAGTCATCCAACTTAGAAGAGTAAAGACAACAATATTTTCAAGATGACCATATTTTTCATTTAGAACAAAACTAGACACCACTTGAGCTTTTCAGATGAAAACCCCATGTTAAAATGGCTTTCCATGTAAAAGGATAGTAATAATAACAAGATTTCAAGGAGGCCACCATGGTGGCCATACTGGACATCAGATCAATACCATTTAGGACCAACATGACTTAAAAAGTCATAAAAAGTCTTCTGGTGAAAACCCCATGTTGATAAGGGTTTCTATTTTGATGGAGTAACAAAAACAAGATTTTCAACATGGTTGCAATGGGGGACATATTGGATCCCAAATTTGCACCATTTCCATTTAGGGCCAACCTGACATCCTAAGAAGTCTTCTGGTGAGATCACAATGTTGAGGAGACCAGCCATCTAGAAAAAGTAGCCTTAATAAGATTTTCACAGATGGCCATTGTGGTGGCCATATTGGAGATTAGATTGGCACCATTTTCATTTACAATTAGACATCATAAAAAGTCTTTCCGTTAAAACCCCAAACTGACAGTATCATTCATTCAGGAGTAGTGATAATGCTTTCAAGATGACCATTATGGTGGCCATATTGGATGACTGTGCAGCCACACTGGATATGCAAGGCTCTGATGAAAACGCCATGTCAGTATGACTTTTCTTCAAAAATTTCTAAGTTGGCTGCCTTGATGGCTATATTGGTCATCAGACTGGCACCATTTTCATTTAGGACCAATTAGACATCTTCTGGTAAAAACCCCATGTTAATATACTCCGTGCAGGTGGAGCAGCAATAACAAAACTTTCAAGATGGCTGTCATGGTTGTCACACAGGGTGTTAGATTGGCATCATTTTCATTTGGCATCATCTAGACATCACCAAAAGTCAATCAGTGAAAATCCCATGTTGATATGACCACCCATGCAGAAGAAGTAGAAATAACAAGATTTTCATGATGGCCATTGTGGCATCATATTAAATATTAATTCAGACCCTTTTTATTTTTGATCAACCAAACATATAAGTCAATATGACATTCTATTCAGGAGTATTGAAAACAAGATTTAAACGACAGCTGCCAAGACAGCCATACAGGATATCAGATCAGCACCATTTTCATTTAAGCCCAACTATAAGTCATTTAGTTGGCACTCTATGTTTTTTGTGTGCAAAGGGTTAGCTTTCTAAAGATAAAGAATTTCCCCCGTTTTCCTCACACTGGCTATACAGGCTATTTAAAAAAGAATCAACCTTGTATATCTTAGGTATTGTTCAAAGAACTTTTTAATTCTCTTTATTTTAGTGTATAATTGATGTGTGTAGTATGGTTTCTAGAGTATACAGTTTGTCCTTGCTTCAGATGTGCATCTCTCAAAAACTTGCTAGCTCAACTTGGTCATTTTCACTTCCTGGACTTCAGAGGTAAATTATAAAAACAAGAAACCAATAACTTTTTTGTACATTTTATATATTTGGTAATTCATTCATTGCATTTTCACAGGCTGGTATAGTCTAGTCTGGAAAAATTCATTTTCCCTGTTTTAATAACTGCTAAAGATAGTGTACTTTAGACTAATTTAGGCTGAATTTTTTGCACAAGGGAGCAATCATTTTAGTTAGATGCTTAGATCACGTACAATTTCCACAGTGGTCGAGTGGTCTAAAGCGCTCTCCGTTACGGATCACTGCCGTCTCACCTCTGCCTGCGTGGGTTCGAGTCTAAGATTCGGCGAATGCGGATATGTGAGAAAGCTTGCCAGTAGCTTCTCGTGGGTCGGTGGTTCTTTCCGGGGATTTCTCGGTTTCTTCCTCCACCATTAATACTGGCCGCCATGTATAGCCTATCGTGTGCTGAAAAATGGCGTTAAGCCCCACAACAACAACAACAACAACAATTTCCACAAGTACAATATCCAAAGAAATTTCAGCCATAGTACATGAATGTAGCATAGGGGTATACCAACATTCTCTCTACTGTGCATGTTGCAAATGTAAACAGCTTCACCTTACACCTGCCACTTTCTCAGAAGTTCATAATATCTGTAGGTCTCCCTCTCAGTGAAACCCCCCCCATGTTGGTACACCTCTCCCTCAATAACTCACGCACAACGGGGTCCAAAAACATCAACCGCACTATAAGTGAGGGTGTGAGCTATCAAGGGACCTACATAACAATGTGAAATGATGCCATCCTAACTGGACATAGAAAAAACCGCGAAGGAGGTGGGGGAAGCGAACTGCTGTTTAATGGCTGAATACTTGTTTTAAAGTTGCCTTGGGAATAATTTTCAATAAAGCGCTTTTTCTAATGAAGTTATTTGTTTTCATGTATAAAGAAAGACCTTTATTTTCAAGATGCCCAACCACTGAGAGATCATTTACAATATCCCAACTGGTTTCACCAACCATCGTGTGTACACATAAACATTGTGTATTATATCACTGCTTTATGTTGTTGTTGAGTAGTCTGGTTCCCTGATCCATATGCTCTCTGCTTTTCTCTCTATGAGAGTGGAATGAAATGCAAGGAGCATACTAATCAGGGAACCAGACTACTTATTGATTCAAATTCACAATCAAACAAGATTCCTTTGATTAAAAAAAAAAACCCAAAGAAAAAAAAAAAAAAACACACAAAAACACAAAACAGAACACTTAGTTCGTGAAACAGCCGTCATCACCGAAAGTAAATTTTTACTGTTCTATTACTAAAATATTGATGCAATGATTTCATTGCAAGTAATCATGAAACTCCTCATCCATGAGGAAATCTCTCAGTGTTAATTCAATAATTATAGATTAACTACAAACTCTGAAACTAGTTTCTCATTAATAAAACGTATCTGTGAAACATAATGTTACATCATCAGATACTCATTTCGTTTGATTGTCTTGCTATCTTTGATCACAACTGTGAATGAGTATGCTATTTTAAGGTAGTTTAATTATATTACGTTCACAAAAAAAAAATGTAACAGTATTAGATTACCTCTTATTTGACCGGGGCCAAAGCAGGTTGGATTTGCATGTCTTTTAACTTTTCGTTTATTTGACCCCCTTTATTTGATACAAAAGACTAATTAACATGGTAAGCTTTTAATTCAGTGCAACAATACAAAAAATACCAATATGATGGCAACAAATACTTAAGTAAATTTGACATCAAAACATCGTCGGCACTTGGGTTCTCACAGTCATAGCTGTTACCGTAGATTGTCATATTTCACGTTTGAATACAACATTGTACATTGTATTTATGATCATTACACTTAAACCTAACTAAAAGATATAACTAAAACATGCATTTCACTTGACAAAATTTTTTTATTTAATTGGTATTTATTTATTATAGTGATGCTTCAAATAGGTGTTAGCGCCATTTTCATTGATTGAAATTTTGTTACATACTGTTATTTACAGATACAAAAAAGCAGTTTGGAAATAAATTTTAACAAAATATATGACTTCATATTAAAAGTTGATAATTTCATAATGTTGATTCAAATTTCCCTGTCATATCAACCATTTTCAATGATAAAACAAGCGATATATCAAGATTTCATTTACCAATTTTGATCATGATTTTCTTCATGTTCAACAAATAGGGATCAAATTATTGGTACTTTCTAGTATATAAAAAAATGGGATCCATGACTGACACGTTTTAAGCAGCAGGTTCCAGAGTTATCAGGGTGTGATTTATTGAGTGAGTGGTATATAGCAATCCATTCAGAAGTACATGTAGCAACAAGAAGATTTTCAAGAAGCCTGATGTGGTTGCCACACTAGATGTCAGAGTGGCATAATTTTTATTAAGGACTAAGTAGACTGAATGTGTGTGTAAAGTTTGATAGCAATCCTCCAATTAGTTTAGGAGAAATAGGTAACAAATTTGTGATAATGGATAGATGGATGGATGACAGATGGAAGACAATCCCATATGATCTTCTGTCTATGACCAGAAAAGTTAATACAAACCATAAAAAACACAGACAAAAGTACCTTATAACCATTTCAATATGGAGTATAACCTACCATTTTATCCTCACGCTCTAACTTCAGCCCCTCTTTCTCCAGCTCACTCTCAAAGTGCTTTCTTTTTTTCACCTTTTTGAAATTTGTGTCTCCTGTGTTGAGTTTATATGCCAAGATGTAGTCAATACGCTCAACTCCATTGTTAAAAAACAAGTCATCTTCATCTTTGAGATTCTGTTTAAGAGATAAATAAATAATGTACAACTTATTTACAATGATCACCTTAAACCTAAGCTTGGCTTTGTATTTGGCACACTTAAAACAATGACTCCACACAAGCCCTGCAATCCCTGAACAAGTCATATTTTTACCAAGCAGGGAAGAGTTTTAACAATTATGATTTTCAGCATAAGAAAAATAGCTTCGATTTAATTTCAGGACCAACCCTATTTCTTGACTGCTCATTCTAGAAAAAAATTTTGTATCAAGAAGAAAAGATTTCTCATTTTTTTCTGAATGTTGTTAATAGTCTGTATTTCATATAATTTATAAGTGGCAGTATTATACATCATAGTTAGTAGGCTGCTTACAATTTCTCCCAATATTTGCAAGCCCCACATGGAAACCGACTATAAACTATTATCCAATAATGGATACCTTTACATGCTATTTTTTGCTAAATTTGGTCAGCTTTAAATTTACTGCAAGTTATATTGGCAGGGCTCAAACTAGGATCCCAAAACTGGAGTAAGGAAGTTTATGGGAGAAGTGGAGCAAAAGTGAACCAGAAATATTAGTCATTTTCATAAGTGTACTGATTTAAAATATAAAGTCTTTATTGTACTGTACTTGACATAAAAATATATCTGTACTTGATATGCATCAGAATGCTGTACTCATGTGTTACGTATATATAATTAAATTGCTTGTGTGTTAGTTTTAAAATTCTTTTCTATTTTATTTTTGTTTCATTACATTTTATTGTAATGATTATTTTCACAGGATTTGAAATTCTTTTTCAGTAATTCTGTTTACCTAAGACGTAAAAGGTGTTACATTAGCAATATTTTTAGTTCACCTTGGTCCGCGGTAGTGCAAGCACTGAGCGAGAACGATTGGCTATTGCCAAGGTCATTTCATCCAGTCTGAATAAACAATGTTTTATTTTTAAATTTATTTCAGAGTGAGAGTCTGGTTCTTAGATAGCTCTGTTCATGCTATGTGACAAAATTACATTTTTCCTATTGCGTTCTTCAAGTGTTAAGAGACCACGTGATCTATCTCGTGAGAACGGGATGATAATTTGGTTTGATATAATACCCTTTCTGAGCGCTTGTCAGTCAGTTGTATTTTTGAAACCTTCAAGGCTGGATAGGTTTTTATTGTTGAAACCAGATTGTTTTTGAAGTTCATTTGTTTTTGGAATTTAATAATTTATTCTCTAGAAAACCAAACAAGTGTACTGTTTTATAAATTCTGGGAGAAAGAAATTCAGTGGAAATTTATTCTAGAATTATTTGGAAACATAAACTGTGATTCAATTGAGGAATTGTTGCTATTTGTACAAGGACCACATCTGACGTCATCGCCTTCCATATTGGAACATCGTCGAGATTCGAACCTGGATTCTAATAGAACTATTTAGTGATAGGACTTGTATTTTTCATTCTTAGGATTAAGTTTTGGATTATATTCACAAAACATAAGTCCTATTTTCCAACTTTTACACTGTTTTCTAGGGAAATAAATTATTTTGTTAAAATATACAAAGCTTGTTGACTTCACTCTTTTCTCTTGTTATTATTGTACAAGCCTACACGTAACAGGAGAAAAATGGGTTGCTCCTCCTTGGGATATATGAATTTTGGTTAAATATTTCAGAAAATTGTTTTTTGAAATTCCCCTAGTTTTTAGGTCATAAGTACTATTTTACATTTTGTTTGAAATCTTTAGTGAAAACAACAGGCTTTCATTCACAATATCATCAAAAGTAGACAATTTTTTTAATTTTACCAAGGAGTGTTTGAAAATTTTGAAATGGAAGTCCAGCTAAAAAAGTTGGAATTAGAGATAAGACAGGTTCAGTTTCAGATAGAAAAGATGCAAATGGAAAGAGAAAGGGAAGTAAGGCAAATGAAGATGCAAATACAAAGAGAGAAGGATGAAAGAGAACTTCAAATTAGAATGAAAGAATTAAGAGTTGGAAAAAGGAAAACACGCCCGTACTTTTGATGTTATAAGAAATATCAAGCTAGTACCCCCTTTTCTAGAAGAAGAAGTAGATAGATATTTTCCTTATTTTGAAAAAGTTGCTGAAAATTTCTAGTGGCCAAGGGAGTACTGGACTCTGTTATTGCAATGTGTACTTACTGGTAGAGCTCGTAATATTTACATTTCACTGTCACTAGAGCAGAGTGCTGACTATGATGTGGTTAAGGACTGTATTTTAAAGGGTTATGCGTTAGTCCCTGAGGCTTATCGGCAAAAATTCAGGAATTCTAGAAAATCCACTGACGAGACTTATGTCGAATTTGGATGGGAAAAAGCAAAACAATTTGATAGGTGGTGCTCTTCTAGAAACGTCAATAAAGATTCCGAAAGTCTCAGACAACTCATATTAGTTGAAGAGTTCAGGAACTGTGTCCATGGTGACATTGGAATGTATCTTGACAAGCATGAGATTGAAACCTTGGAAAATGCTGCTTGTGCTGCTGATAACTATTCTTTAACTCATAAAGTTCCTGTTGTAGGCAAATCATTCACTCAGCAGTCTACTGGTTGAAAGGTATTCCAGCCCAATACAACTCCTCCTAAAAATCAATCTGGTACAACTTCTAAAAATCAAGCTTCTGATAAACTTGATTCAAAATCCTTGTCTATTCCTACGTGTACCTATTGCAAGAAAAAAGGACACATCATTTCTGATTGCTTTAAATTGAAATATAGGCATCAGAATCAAGATAGACCTATCCCAAATGCTCTTATTTCTAAGAGGTCAAGGTCACAGTCATTTATTGAAAGCAATACATTTGTTGGGTCTAATAAACCCCAGTCTGATTTTATTTTGGAGAATTATGAACCATTCATGTCGAGGGGTTCTATATCACTCTTGGGTGATTCGGCCAATCCTATCCCTATTAAAATTTTAAGGGATACAGGAGCTTCTCAGAGTCTTTTATTATCAGGTACTTTGCCTTTTTCTGAGAAGTCCTGTTCTAATGAGAGTGTTCTCATTCAGGGAGTAGAGTGCGGCTTTGTTAATGTTCCTCTCCATTCTGTAAATTTGTCATCAGATTTAGTTTCAGGACCTGTGACAGTCGGTATAGTGTCTCCTTTACCCGTTGAGGGCATTCATTTGTTGCTAGGCAACGACCTAGCTGGAGACAAGGTTGTGGTTAATCCACTTGTAACTGACAAGCCTTCTTTGGATCAGAAAGTTGATCCAACTGAAAAAGAATACCCTGATTTATACCCAGCTTGTGCAGTTACCAGAGCTATGTCAAAGAAAGCTCTTGAGAATGATTTTGATAAGGAACATATTCCTTTAGCTGACACATGCATTGGTCAGGCTTTTGATGAGGTCACTTTCACTCCTTCTTTGGATCAATCAAAAGGTATTGATCACAGTGATCCTCTTTTAAATACTCATTCTCTTTTATCTAATCAGGGTGATAAATGACAATCACTTGTCATCGAACAGGAAAAAGATCATGAGATCTCCTGTTTGTTTCAGAGGGCCATTAGTGAAACTGAAGCTACTGAAGTACCTGTCTGTTATTTCATTAAAAATGGAATTCTTATAAGAAAATGGAGACCTCCCGAGGTACCTGCTAATGACGAGTGGTCAGTGAACTATCAGATTGTAGTTCTAAAATCTTACAGACAGGAAATACTTAGTTTGGCCCATGAAACTCCTCTGGCTGGTCATTTAGGGATAAATAAAACTTATCACAAGATCTTGACTCACTTTTATTGGCCAAAAATCAAAAGTGATGTTTGTAAATTCTGTAGATCTTGTCATACTTGTCAAATGGTAAG
>JAECUM010006210.1:0-11145 GCA_016617855.1 Megalonaias nervosa
AAAAATAAAAAATAAAAAATGTTGCATAAATGTAAAGAACTTTGATAACAGATGTTTCCAGTGGGCTATTCTTTCTGCGATGTTTCCAGTAGAAAAAAATGCTGATTGCGTTGACAAGTATTTTAGTCACGTATCAAAATTAAATTTGACTGGCATTGACTTTCCAGTTCCAGAAAATCAAATACCAAAGTTTGAAAAGCAAAATAATATATCAGTTAACATATTTGGTCTTGACGAGCGTGAAAATGTTTATCCAAGGTATATTTCAGAAAAAGCTTCGCAATCGACAATAAACTTGCTGTTTTATAAGAATCATTATGTTTGGATCAAAAACTTTAACGGATTAGTTGGTAGACAGTATAACAAATAAAAAAATAAAATGTACTTCTGTTATCGTTGTTTGCACGGTTGCTCAGACAATAAAAATTACAAAAGCATCTGCAGTACCGTAATAATATACAACGAATAACGATGCCGTCCAAAGATAATAATTTATTACAGTTTGTCAATCATAAGCACAAACTAAAAATTCCTTTCGTCGTATACTCTGACTTCGAATGTTTACACCAGCCTGTGCTTGGCGCAGAAAATAATCCTAACAAATCAAGTACAAGAAAAATTCAAAATCATATCCCATGCGGAGTTGCGTATAAGGTAGTTTGTTGTACTAGTTCGAGTTTATCCAAGTCGATTAAATTATATATATGGTAAGGTTCCAGCTGTTTGGCTTCTCAAGCAGTTGATTAACGAAGTAGATGATATATTCAACGTTTAAAAAGAATCGTTCCAATGATAAAATTAACAGTTCAACAAGAATCTGATCACGAACAAGAAAAGTTTTGTCATATTTGTGAAAAAGCCTTTCACTCTACTGGTAATAAAAAAGTACGTGATCATTGTCATTTGACCGGGCAATATCGTGGAGCGGCTCAAGATAATTGTAACCTAAAGTTTCATGCTCCAGATTTTATTCCAGTTGTTCTTCACAATTTTAGAGGATATGACAGCCACATTATCGTAAAAGCTTTTGGTCATCCTGAAAAAACGTCTCGTATAAAACTCGATAACGTAGTCAAGTGTATCCCAAATAATTTTGAAAAGTATATGTCAGTTACTTTAGGTAAGTTGCGTTTTATCGACAGCCTGCAGTTTATGGCAGCATCGTTGGATGAGCTGGTAAAAGGTTGTAGCGAGTTTGATAACTTACAAGATTATTTTAGAGATAAATTTAATCTATTGACAAAAAAGGAGTATTTCCGTACGAGTATCTCGACGATCGGAGTAAATTTGATGAAACTTCTCTACCTGAAAAAGACAAATTTTATTCGCAACTAAAAAAGGAAAATATAACTGATGACGAGTATAAATACGCGCAAGATACTTGGAAAGAATTCGACTGCAAGACGTTTGGTGATTATCATGATTTGCATTTGAAAACTGATGTGTTATTGCTGGCGGACGTATTTGAAAGCTTTCGAAAAGTGAGTTATAATAATTATGGACTCGATCCCTGTTGGTATTACTCTGCTCCCGGGTTATCTTGGGATGCGTTGTTAAAGTTTAGTAAAGTGAAGTTAGAATTATTGACTGACGTTGACACGTTTAATTTTATTGAGAAAGGTATCCGAGGCGGTATTAGCGTGATAACAAAAAAGTATGCCGAAGCAAACAATAAGTATATGAAAAAGTACAATCCTGATCTTCCATCGAAGTATATCGTTTATCTCGATTTTAATAATTTGCACTGTTATTCGATGTCAGAACCAATGCCATTTGGTGGATTTCATTGGATTACGACTGACCAATTTCTAGCGGAAACAGAAAAAAAGATATCTGACGATGTTTCGTATTTCGTTGAAGTTTATCTCGACTATCCTATTTCGTTACACGATTTACACAACCATTATCCTTTCTGTGCGGAATCAATAATAATAGATTATAGTTTATTATCTCAAGAACAACAACCAATCGCATCACCAAGACAAAATTCTACGGTAAAAAAGTTAGTACCAAATTTACTTGACAAGAGAAATTATGTTTTACATTACAAAGTTTTAAAACAAGCAATAGACGCTGGTCTCGTGTTAAGGAAAGTTCATAGAGTGTTAAAGTTTAATCAGTCGCCGTGGATGAGAGGTTATATTAACTTAAACACTTCGAGAAGCGCCGTAGCAAAAACCGATTTTGAAATAAGCTTTTTTAAGCTTATGAACTCCGTTTTTGGTAAGACAATGGAAAATATTAGAAAGTGAGTAAATATCGAGCTAATTAATGATGTCAACCATAGGAACAAACTTGTGTCAGATGATGATTTTGTTAGTATGAAAATTTTTAATGAAAATCTTGTCGCGATACAAAGAAGAAAAACAAATTTAAAACTAAATAAGCCGATTTACGCTGGAGCTTCTGTACTTGATTTGTTGAAGTGGCTCGTATACGATTTTCATTACAATTTTGTTATGAACCAGTGGCCGTAAAGTAGATTATTGTTTACCAATACTGACTCACTTGTTTATGAAATCGAATGTGAGGACGTCTATCAGGATATTTGCAATAACCGACATCTGTCTGATCTCTCCAATTACCCTCGTGACAGTAAATTTTATGATGACACAAATAAAAAGGTTACTGATAAGTTGAAGGATGAAATGAACTCGAGCATCATCAAATATTGTATCGGATTGCGGAGTAAAATGTATGCCGTGTTGCTAGACAATAATAAAATAACAAAAAGAAGCAAAGGTTTGCCTCGCGATTTTGTTTAAAAATTTATGAAATTTGATGATTACAAGTACGCACTTGACGGCGGCGTTAGTTTTATAAGAGCAATGGCTATTTGAACAAATCATCATAAACTTGAAACAGATGTTATTATCAAACGTGGGCTAAGTAATTTTGATGACAAACGTTACTGCGAAAATGGAGTAGATACGTTTGCACTTGGGTACTGTCGCGACGACAGATCTATACTCGATATTATATTTTCCGACTAGGGTATGAAATTTTGTGTGAACTTTAGAAATAATGTTTGAAAATTTGACAGCGACAAATAGCTACAATAGCAAGATCAAATATCTAATAATAGACGGTAAACAGTTGACAGTTGAAATGAACAATGAAATATCAGGAATATGTTTTAGTGGCCGTGACAAGCTAAAACTTTCGCTTATCAGATCCGGTAACAGCGAGTATTTCAATTATCTTGAAAAATTAAGCCGTGAGTTATAAAAGGGATTTAATAACTTTCATGATCCGATCAGTCAACAAAAATATACTAAAATTACCATCGACCTTGATCAGTCAAAGATATATTTTACTAGTAAAAAGTATTCTCTTAATAAACCACAAATAAAAGATTTATTTGAGTCACGTCGTTGTGTATGCGGTAGAATAAAGTTTAGTCTTTATTATCATGATGATGAAATATTTTTAATACCTACAGTTGAAACACTGATAATTGGTGATGAAGTCTAAACTTCCAACCCCTGCCGGTATGAAATTTTGTCTAACAAATTGATATGAAATTTTATCTAACAATAATACAATAATCGACGAAATAAACTTGAGCCAGAAACCTTGTCATCATTTTGAGAAGAAAAAAAAATTGTTGGCCGGGGTGAGTGGGTCCCTGGGGTGGGAAACTGTATTTGTTTGGATGTGATTGGGACCTGGGATAGAGGTCTTAAGCTAGAATCCTTGTTTTCCCTTACTACTATAGACTAAGCGAGTCTTAGTCGGAGTTTTGTAACAAGATATGATCGGACAGACAAAGCGAGTATTTTAAAACACTATCTTTCCCTATAAGGTCGCTTTTACATAAAATTGTATCATCACATTTTGCTTACATCATAAACAACTTAATTACATACATAATATTGAATTATTTTTTTAATAAAGTCCATATGCTGAGTCAGTACCGTCGGGTGTGTTACAATGCACTTGTGATGGACTTGAATGTGCCAATTATTAGTACCTTGGTATATTTAATCTTTATTATTATTATTATTATTATTATTATTATTATTATTATTATTATTATTATTATTATTATTATTATTATTATTATTTCTGTTGTTTCTTCTTTATTTTCTTTTTTTTTTCTTCTTTTTTTTTTTTATCTTGCTCCTGTTCTTGTTCTTCTTTAAAATAATAGAATTTCAGTTTCAAAAATTTACCAACGATTTTCATTATATTTTTTTAAATATATTTTTATTTCAGGGAAATCCTGATTTCTTTTCCGCTTGTTCATGCTTTGAAATTTGAAATTTTAGATTGGCGTGTATCCCAGTGTTCTCCGCATAGAGAAATTATATCCCAAAACGGAGATTATTTCAAAAGTGATTGTAAGGAGAGATTCTGATGTATTTCAGTTTTCTATGTAAATCGTCACGTTCACTATTCTTAGCGCTTAGTTGCATAGGGGAGATAAACAGAAACTCTCCGGTCCAGAAGTCATGGAAAGTAGTTGGAAAATATGGAAGAAGAATGTCGAAAATGTCAGTGAAATTCGATAAGCTTGTTGTATCTTTTCAAGGTTCATATTGAAGAACCTCCAATTGCTATTCTAAAACTAGCTGATGTTTCGGACTATATATAAATTTGCATCTCAGTGTAAGTATGCTCAGCGGATTCGATAGTCGATTGTAAAGAAGTGTTGTTAACTCGCGCCGTGTACGTTAATGTTAGTATAAATTTCCATCAAGTTTCGGTATTACAGGACAACCAAGTGGGAACTTAATTCAGCATCACTCCTAATTAATGTTATGGCTCTGTTAAAGTATAGGAGAATAAGTGGATTTAATACAGTTTAATAGCACGCGGGTTGTTTCCCCCTTTCTTCTGGTCTACTGTAATAATGTATCCTGGACTACTCGGTTTTGACGCGCTTAAGCACTTACTTTCCCATTTTCAGAGATATACTTCTTTCATAGTGATATATCTCATTACTTTAGAAACATTTGTAATTTTAACAAAGTATGGATAACAAGTGGCTGTGATATATTTCTTCATACCCTTCTAACGAACTGTCATCCAGAGGACCCATTGTTGTATAGGTTGTGCAGTACGTCACCCATTTTGACGCACCTCCAGCAGTTTATTGCTTCCTGTAAGACCATTGTAGACATGTGCCGCAGAAAATAATGTATTGCAGAGCAACATCAATAGCACATAGAAAACTGAAGTTTAAAGGAAAAATTACATTAAGAAAATTGATTTAGCATTCCTAAAGTTTTTATTATATTTCTCATAATCTTCATTTTGGAATAGACTTTGTTGCGAAAGGTAAAATAATCTGATTGGGCAAAATCATATTCGTATTTTGATAAAAATGTTTACTTATGATTTTAAAAAAAATTTATGTATCATTGTTTTCCAATACTTAATTGAAATTTTGAATATACAGAAACTCAATCTTTGAATGTAATGGGTTTATTTTTTTTTACTTTTAAACTGGTTTGCATCCATCATAACTTATTTGTCTAAAAGTGTAAGTAATCAGAGACAGAAGACATAATGTTGCAGGAGAAGATTTTATTTTCATGTATTGTAATTCTTACCATTATCAACCAATTTATAAACAATAAATTGGTCAAAATGTTAATAATGAGATTCTCATAAAGGCTGATTGAAAATTTACTGTTAAAATAAAATTGCTTATATATCAGATAGAAAATCAATTTTATAATAAGCAATAATACAGAGGATACTATTTTGGTTATGAAATACATCATAAATTTATATTTCATGTAAATTCTACAAATTATAATAACAAAAGATGTACCTCAGAATATCAGTAATGACAGGTCTATATAAAATTTCATAACATACACCATTTTAAATGGTGTTACTAATGCACTTATCAGCCGTGAGTCACGTGGCTAACATTTTTTAAGTAACAGACTGGATGCTTATTATGGCATGAAGTTGATTTGCCCCTTCAGAATAGCCAATAAGGATTTTTTTGAGGACTTGCTGATTGAAAAAAAGAAAATTAGTGAAATGCAGTTTTTTTCATGGTATGTTTACAGACCTGCCAACTCGTATGATTTTGCCGTAAGTCTTACGAAACTTACCCTTAAAATATAGACTTACGGCATACAAGCAAAAACTACGGAAAAATTATCATTGCCAAAAAATCCTGATAATTGGTTCATCTGTGTTTTATTTGGATCCGGGTTTCATATTAGAATTAGTGAGAATAGTTAGGGAACCAGACTAACTTTACAGCAGCTCCCCAGACGCTTTAAACTGTACCTGTTTGTTCATGTGAAGCGTCTGCATGATCGAACTGTTGATTATGGACATAGAACACAATTAATTTTACTATATATTCTCTACATTTGTTTCTCAGTACTGAACATTCCACTGTGTGACAATCAATACAAATCATATGTTAATCTAAAATACCTTCAAAGCTGACTTCACGTTGAAGTTCTTGTCAAAGGTTCACTGGTATTTTTTGAAAGGCTGGACTGTAAATAAACCAACATGCAATGGAACACAGATTTCACTTCCAGATCATCACCAAGACCTTATTACTGACTGTACACTATCGCCGAAACACACAGAGACAACCACACCATAAGCTCATATTCTGAAGAATAAACAATTGCCTTTAAATCCATACCAAGAATGCCTAAATCTAACTCTTGAATCACCACCAAACAGAGACAGGAAAAAATGCTCCAAAATTAGACTGGGACTACATTCGTGGGTATTGAACCGGAACTATTAATTGTGGCCTGATTCCTTATAGAATTTTTTAAAAATGGCATCCCGAAAGTGATGCATGTTTAAGACAAAAGGGAAAATAAGCCTCTAGAAAAGTGTTAATAATCAACACAGAAAAATAAAAAGGAATATTCAGATTCTTGAGAATAAAAGATAGAAAGGACACAATTACGTTTATTGGACATCACATGCCAATTTGAGTATGTCTCGAGGCGGGAGATGTGATTGCCATCGTCATATGAAATAGGAAAAGAATTACGTCAAGTTGAGAAATAGCAACAAGCCATTGAGTTGCATAGGCTTTGGAACTAAAGTTTGTGTAACTGTACTAGTGATAAATAAGGTCTACAGGTACTTTACAAACTTTTCAGTTGAACATAATGTTATCATTGCTGCGTCGAACTTTTAATTATGTTTTCCAGCTTTACAATAGCAGTTATTGATATTTTGTTACACCTTACTGAAAACTTGTCAATCTTACAGAAAAAAATCAGCTGCCTTACTGAGACGGACTCGTCGGGGTGTCAGGTCTGTGTTTATTTGTTTCATTTTACAAATGATAATAATAGGATTTTCAACAAATGTTTTGTCTGTGTGACTATCTTGATCAATGTAAACATATGTTGTGGTTGTGCCATCATTGAGAGTCGTTTTCTCTGGAGAACTGTGAGTTTATGATGCTGTATCAAAATAGGGTCAGGGATAATAGTAATCATTTTAATTAGGTCGAATCAATATATAACACACACAGTAATAAAGAAATCTAAGTAGCACAACATACACTGTTCCAGCTAGAAAGAAATAGAGTAGTCAGAGCTGATCAAATTCTATAGCCCAACATCCTGGACTATTTGTTTTTCATGTCAGGCAAGTAAACTTTTCAAAGTTGTTAATGTCTGGGCATACAGAATGCATGATGCTGCACCTCTCCATGTCAATGGTCACACTACCAGGTGAAGTGGTGAGTCACCAAAAAAATGTTAATTTCACTTTCTTCAGTTTGGAAAGTGAAAACGACTTCGCCCTTTGATTGTTTTACATGTACAGTGAGTGACCGTAGTTTGTAACTTTTCAGATGCTCCTTCACCCTAGCCAGGTAGTTCTAACAATGTTGTGTTGTAGCACAAGGCGAAATGTATTGCATGCATCAAATAGCTGGTGTTGATACCAACTGTGCCAACAAACTCTTGCGCATTCACAGCCATGTGTTTTAATAGCTCACTGACCATTAACCCTTCTCTGAGCAAGTTATCACTGACTTCCGCAAGTTATCTATTTGTTGATAAAAACATACCAATTTGTGTTTCAAACTTAAACATCAATATGTAAATAAAAATTTGTGTTTTAAGAATGGAATCAGTGAAAATCACTTTTTAATTTAAACCCTCTAAAAATAGAAAGATTTCAGTTACCGAGTTTGCATTATTTTCTTTATAAAATCAGTTTGAAACCACTGTGAACCTGTAATGGGGGATATCACTGTGTCTAGGAAGTACCACTTATATAGATTGTCGCTTTTCTTATATCTATATGATAGAAGATTTAGCCTAAAAATGTAATTATGTAGCTCAGAAAACATATGGGACATAAGACGTGCTGTAAGATCAAGGTTGTTCTCAGACACCACTTATTTATGTGAAAATACGAAAAAGGCAGTGAATCAAATACCATTTAATTGATGCATGATGTCATTACAAGTGCATTTGCAAATAATAAGACATCGTATCAGTGGATTGTTGCAACAAAGCTAGAAGGTGAGTGGGTCTTAAGAAAATCCCTCTTTCTAAAAGTAAATGCTCTTACATGTCATGCAAGTCATCATGTTTGTTCCTTGTTGTATTGATTCATTTGGAAAGAAGGGTCTCATTCATTCATATATCAAATTTAAATCTTCAGTCTGTTAACTATAGTCGATGTTTTATTGGCAACAATGAAATTATGATGAACAGTATGGTATGCGGACTCTTGTGCATTTGCTCTAATGTACATGTTACAGGGGTTGTTTCAAAGCAATTTAGAAATCTTTTTGACTGCAAATTTATAGTGATCTTTCATAAAGTAAAAAAAAATATTGTTTAAGTGGTAGTTGGCAGGTATGAAGTCAATTACAGATGTTCGATTACAATTACAATTGCGATTACAGGTGGTTTGGCTCTGATGATTATGATTTCAGGGGAATGATTACAATTACAATGAAGATTACAATTGCTTCGTGTTTACTTATCTTTTTCATTCTGGGCAGATATCATACACTGTATAACTGAAAAGCAAACAATTTTATTTCTATGTAAATGTTTAATGACAATTATGTACGTGCAAATTAACATGCTGAATGAGTTCTACTTAAAACTGTTTACATTACATTCATATCAATAATTTGATTTGTACTTGTTGACTATACTAGTAACAGTGATAAAGAGCCACACAACTGGTTTTTTATATGGGTTTTCTAAACTTCTCACCTAAACTTTATAAACAGGGCATTCTGCTCAGAAGAAAAGTAAATTATATTTATTTGACTATTGCAATGTTGTACCTGATGAAAGAGTTGCTAATTTTAAAGAAAACATTTATTTTTGAATTAACAAATGGTCACCTAAAATTATAAGACACGGTATATTTAGAAAAATTCACTTGTATATTGGCTACCTATAATTACCCATTCCTTATTGAAAATAAAACCAGTGTTAAATGTAAATATTTACACTGAGAAATAGAGAACATGTTAATCATAATTCAAATAAGAGAATGAAAACATCTATATATGAGGGATCAAGCTAGACTTGAAATTTAGGGAGAAGTGACTTCTCCTTTTGGACAGGACAGGGAGAAGTGAGAGCTGAACAGGGAGAAGTGGGACTTGAGCAGGAGAAGTGGGAGGAAAGCAAGACATGCAATATATATATATATATATATATATATATATATATATATATATATATATATATATATATATATGTATATATAATATAGTTTTTAAACATGCACCAAATGTGTTTATAATATCGACAGAACTCAGAAAATTTTCTACTTGAAAATAAAGTTTTGCTTAAAACCAATGTTAAATGCAAATATGAATACTGGGAAATAGATGGCATAATTCAAATAAGAGAATAAAAGCAACACACACGTGTGTGTGTTTGTGTTGTTTTTCATATTCAGTGATTTTTGGCAATATAACTTAAAAAAAAGAGAACAGAAGCTGTATATTGTAATGAATTTTAACTGAGCAACTAGATTACAGTATTGTAATTGCAAGTTAGTACAAATGCTTAATTAGCTACCCTTAATAAATTTTTACTTTCTGAAAGTTCATTATAAAATGGCCTTTGAAAAGAATTCTAAACTTGTTTGAAACAACCACTGCATCATGTACATGACAGAAAATGCACACATCTTTCAGATCATACTGTTTGTCTTGATTTCTTGGTTGCTGATAAAACTTTACCATAACTGTTCATATTCATAAACAATACACTGAAGAATTAAAGTCAGTATATGAATGAACTAAACCTTTTTTTCAGCCGAATCAACACAGCCAACATGCAAGTGCATCTATTTTAAGAAAGAGGGGTTTTCTGAATGTAACCACTCACTTTATAGCTTCGTTACAACAGTCCATTGATAGGATTGTAGATGTAAGATTTTATTATTTGTCTGCATACTTGGTGTAACATTAGGCATCGGTTAAGTAATATTTGCTTTGATGTTTTGTTGTTTTGCTTTTTTCTTCGTATTTTCAAAAAAATTAGTAAACTCAGAATACAGTCTTGACTTTAGTTACAGTGTCTCGTCGAATTCCACAACATAGCATTGTCCTGTATATTTATGACCTATATAATTGCATTTTAAAGCTAAATCTTTAATATTGTAATATTTAATCACTGCTTTCTTACAAATTGTATATTTTCCTGAATATATTTGCCTAATGGTTTACGAAAAGAGACAATCTAATAAAATGGTACTTCCTAGAACAGCGATATCCGCCGTTACGGTTCCAAACAGACTTTTATCAAGAAAATAATGTACATATGGCAGTTAAAATATACATGCAACTGATTCTATTCTTAAAACTCAAATTGCTATTTATTAACATAAATTTAAGTTTCAAAACACAAGTTTGTATGTTTTTATCATCAAAGGATTACTTGCAGAAATCGGGCAGTAATAGTTGCTAACTTATTCAGGAAATGGTTAATAGTCAATCAGCTATCAAAATACATGCCTGTGAATGTGCAAGAGTTTGTTTGTCGGTGTAATTGATATCAACAGAACTATTTGATGACTTGAAGTGTACATTTCGCCTTGAGCTATATATAACATAACACTAGAATTAACCTGTCCAAGGCGAGGGACCATCTCATATGGTATGGTCATTCAGTGTTCCACCAAAAAAAAAAAAAAAAATCACAG
>JAECUM010006211.1:0-50535 GCA_016617855.1 Megalonaias nervosa
ATACATATATATATATATGTATGTGTGAATGTATGAGTATGCATGTATGTATGTATGCATATATACACTCACACGTCCATGACATCTCGTTACCTGAGTCATGAATCAAATGCTAACTTCTGTTTAGTTGATTTTTTCTTTAACCATCCATCGTTTTGCATAAGACATTTTAATAAATAAATTATGAACGAATCTGCTGCCATTATTTGTAATTCCAATCTGTAATGTTCTGTAAATTAGACCATTGCCGTTGTGTAGAATGCATAGAAGCAGACAATACAAACCCATTAAGATCTCTGAAAACCTCAATCTTCAAAAATAAGAAGAAAATAAAATCCCTCATATTGGCCAAAATCCGTAAAAGTAATTCCATGCACATATGTCTCGATGAACGGTGTTGCAAGTATAATGAATACTGGTTAAGACGTTATCACGAAGCTAGAACAAGATTATCGATGTTAATAGTAACTTGAAACGAAATAGTTCAACAGTTAAACTTTCTCTTACATAAGAGTTCAGAGAAGGAAAGAATATACTTCATTTATTTAATGGGATTTTCAGAATGTTGATCTGGAATAATAGGTCTGTGTAATTTACCAACAGGATACACAGCTAAAAAATGCAAAAAGAAATAACTTTATTCATTTCACATCAATTTAAGAAAAAACCCATGCAGTGATATTCCTATCAAGGTTGAACGTGACACTTAAATAAACGTAGTCAAGCAGTGCCAAATTAATTAAGTTTCCAAATGACTATAGAAAATAACAGGGCATTGTTAGAAATGACTATAGAAAATAGCAGGGCATTGTTACGCATTTTCTGATTAGAAGAATACCGTCTTAGTATTAAACTTTATCACAGGCTAAAAATATAATGACGATATTAGTTATATAATCGTCGGTGTACTGAAGGTAGTCTAGGACAAATGGAGAAAGTTCTAAGGATGCAAACATGCAGCGCGCATTGAGACCACAGATTTATGAAAGATCTAAGGATGCAAACATGCGGCGCGCATTGAGACCACAGATTTATTTCACTAACTGAGAACATAGATTCATATCACAAACTGAGAATCCAGTTTTATATCACTAAGAACACAGATTTTATATATATATATAACTTCAAAACTACAATGTCTTACACTACAGTACAGATCAATTAGAAAAAGTGTTTGACGAAATAGACAGATAACAGTATGCTTGAAGAGGCAGATTTTGTTACAACCCACAGAGACGATTGGCGCACTGGCTAAGTCATTTGCAGTCAAAAAATTACGACTACTACCGGTATTTGCATCCTTTCACCGCTTTTTATGTTTGTCTTTCGAGAGGAAAAGCAACACAATAAATGTTAATTCATAAGAACGTAGTTTGCCTTAATGCTTACAATTTTCAATATCGAAAATACCAGTTCCTCGGAAACATTTTAGATGTATAATCCTTCTGGTATAGGACAGGAAATTAGAATGCTCTTTCATGCTAAAAACATTTTCATATCATCAGTAAAAATACCTTTTACTTCCAAATTTCATTTTTGTTTTTATAACATCTGGTTTTAATTTTAGCATTGAAAGAGTGGCAAACTGCTCAAAATAATAATGAACATGTATATGGACATAAAATCTTGTGTCTTCCACAATAGAAAGAAATTATAGCTATTTACTTGCAATCTAGGAATTAGACAAGGTGAACATCTTTATCCTGCATTATTTGCCCTGTATCTAAATGACATCGAGAATCACTTTTTGAGATCGAATTGTAATGGTATTACATTTGATTTACTGGATGGATACCTGTTAAGATATGTATTGCTATTTGTTTTACTCTCTGCAGATATGCCGTTTGATTGTCAGCTAACCCAATCTTTACGTACTCTTTACTTACTGCAAAACATCTAAAGTTATCATTAACACCAGAGAAATAAAAGATATTATCTTTGGGAAATGTAGAAATAGAGAAAATGTGAAATTCAAAATTATGAGATTCTGAACTTTAAATTGTCGTAAATGATAAATATTTAGGACTGGCCCTGACGAAGAATGGTATATATTTGTTGGGAATTCAGAATAAAATTAGTCAAGCCAGGAAAAGAATGTAATTAGTCAGGCCAAGAAAACTATATACCTTCTTAGGAAAACAATATTAAATCTTAATTTGCCTGTTGAATGTCAGCTTATACGTTTTGATATGACATTAGTGCCAGTTGAATATCAGCTTATCCGTTTTGATATAACAATAGTTCCAATTCTTATATAAGCAGCTGGGGTTTTGAACAATTAGATATCATGGAACGGCTTCATTAAGACTTTGTTAAATATGTGCTGAAAATTTTACAATCCAACCCCATGTAGATATTTTATTGTGAGCTTGGTAGAACCCCTCTACAATTACAAATAAAACTGAGAATGGTTGGCTATTGTATATATTTTATTTAATGGCAAACTAACTAAAATATTTGCTATCATGTATGTGATGCAGGATAATGGTCTAGGCAAAATTAAATCCTGTTAACTATTATTATTGTTTACATATAGAGACGGGAAGCTGGGAAATTTTACCAGGATATGAAAGACTGTGCGAATGTTACATGCAAAACTGCGCTTTGTGATGAATTTAATAATTTCCTTGAATGTAGCTATTTCAGAGAACAAAGAAAGCAAGTACTTCTGTATCAGACTAGATATATTAAAATTTAAAGAATTATTGAGTTCTCAGAAAGTTGTCGTTTATACAAATCTTTCTAAAATTATTAATAAGCTTTAATCAATTTTCTAATCGTTATTATTCGATGAGTTTGTCACTCTTTCCATTTTAATTTTAGGACGAGCAAAGTACCTTATGTTCATCATTGTAAAGTAATTAGTGCTCTATAGATTAATCTGTATTCCATTTATCCTAATTTATGTCATAACTCCCCAATTATGTCAACATCGTGTATTTTTATATAAACTTGTCCCTATTACATTCAAGTACTGACTATCAACCTGAGTTAAATCGCAATTACTGTGAGAAAAAAATGATATCGTCCATGGCTGATGTACATGCATGCAGAGTGAGATATCGCCTATGGCTGATGTACATGCATGCAGAGTGAGATATCGTCTATGGCTGATGTACATGCATGCAGAGTGAGATATCGCCTATGGCTGATGTACATGCATGCAGAGTGAGATATCGTCTATGGCTGATGTACATGCATGCAGAGTGAGATATCGTCTATGGCTGATGTACATGCATGCAGAGTGAGATACTAATATATCACCTCATGTGATGCATATTGCAATCTGAGTGTAAAAAGAATTTGACATTGTCATTAATCAGTCCATCCTTAATTAAAGAACATTAACGATATCAGTCCACAGGCGACAAATGTAAATATATATATATATATATATATATATATATATATATATATATATATATATATATATATATATATATATATATATATATATACATACATACATACTTATTTAGCAATTCAGATTCAAATTTCAAATGCTCTGTTTGAACAATTTAAAATCTAGACAGTATGCAACTCGTGCTGGTGCCTCAAACAATAAATAAAACAATGTACTTGAAGTACATGATATTGCACAAAATGCCTGATAAAGAAGACATACCTATCACCATCTTAACTCTTCACAAATTTATTGTATTGATTTCAATTATTGTTTAATAAATGCAAAACGAACGTTGACATTATAAAATGTAGGCGGTCCCTCACGACTTTCACAATTCGTACATTATAAAATGTAGGTGGTCCCACGCAACTTTCACAATTCGTACATTATAAAAAAAAGTCTGTGGTACATTTGAATAATATTTTTTCTTCTAAATATTTAACTGCCGAACTATTCATGTTTTTAACTTTCTTTTCTTTTCTTTTCCTTTTGGAGTTAAACATTCCTTCGATTTTAGTACTGGAATTACAGGTAATAGTTCATGTATCGTTTTCTTAATGAGATTGTTCAAAATTGTTTGATCACATTTTTACAAGGAAAACAAATCAGTATTAACTTTGCTGGTTATATACATTTCTTCTGAATAATTATCAGGTAATATTTCTTCATTGTTTTTTCAGGAAGGTGGAGGGGGAGGGGGGCGGGTTACATAGTAGTATGTTCCGGACTTCCTGTTATGGTGATTCCTGTCCCATTTATTGTTTTGGGCTATCTTGAGTTTTGCGAGGAAAGTCTAAATAGGTGCAACTTTTCCTGCTACGGATAATTTCGATTGCACTGAATATTTAGATATACCACGGTGGTAGATGTCAATCAAAATATTGATTAAAATGGTCACGTTACTAATTAACTCGAATCGACACTGCTGTTAAAAATGAAAATAAAAAAACCCCAAACAAATTCGACCGATGGTAAAACTTGAAAATCTCAGTGGAAGAGGAGTCAACATGTTGACAATAATGCTATTTCGAGTCTCTGGGACTCAAGGATCACTAAATGTCTTGTTGTAATTCCTGGGTCTCTATTATAAAGACAAAATTAGACCAAGATTTATAAAATTAGGTTACACTTTAATTCCTCATATTCACAGTTGGTTCGTGCAATGAAAGCCGTACGTTTCTTGCATAATTTTTGTCATGCGGCTGCATTACAATAAATCTTCTAAGCTCTGAACGTATTTTTACAACTGTATTACTGACATATGGGTCAACTGTCCCCAACACACATACTAGTCTATCCTTTCCAAAATTCAGCCGTTAACCTCAATAGTTATTGAGATGAAATGTCCTTATGAAAATCGAATTTGATATTTTGAAAATATTATTTCCACAGCAAATATACATCATTAAAACACGATGAATAATGAAATAATAATATCGATGATTTTTTAAAACCTTAAAATGTCAGAAACTTTGTGTTTTCATTGATACCAGGAAAACATAGGCAGCAATATTCTTTTAAGGGTAGATTAAAGAATTCTTCAGTAATTCTGAGCACCATAGAAAAATTGACTTTCGCGCTCTAAAATAAAATCCAAAATAACATTAAAGCTACATATAATATCAGCTTAAAAAGTGTTTTTCAAGCATTCATTTTTGTAAGGACCGTAGAAATGGTTGACAACATAGCACCCATGGATAATGTAACAGTATGAATTTTGCAGATGCTTGTAATGTACAGGTGTCAGCGTGACACATACCCATTCTAAGTGATGGATGTGATTGGCATGGGATTAAATACACGGCAGGGGTATGGATACGGCACACTAATGTGGACTAATGGGGCATAACTGATACTTAATGAGGTCCTTCCGATCATTGTGTCAGGCGAATTGGTTAAGACGAGGTAAATTGGTTACAGTATAGAAAAAAAAAATGCTAAAGGTTGAGATTTTGCAGAAACAGCGTTTGCACATGCTGAAATATCTGCCATAAGTTGAAACTTTGCAGAGTTCGGTTTATTAAGAGAATAACAGCCTTAGGGTGTGTTTCTCAAGAGAAGTTTCGTAGTTTATAAATGTCTTACGACGCCAGATTAGTTAGTCTTGTTGAGCTCGTTGCTCCGAGGAAGAAGTAGATAGTATTTTTCTCCTACAAAGGTCAAAGGGACTTGTATTACTGGGAAACGTAGACGTAATACGACCCATATTGCAGTTAATCAATTGTAAGAGGCTAGATCAGAGAGAGAGAGAGAGAGAGAGAGAGAGAGAGAGAGAGAGAGAGAGAGAGAGAGAGAGAGAGAGAGAGAGAGAGAGAGAGAGAGAGAAAGAGAGAGAGAGAGAGAGAAAAGTAATTGTAGGCAGCAACAAGGGAGCCAGAAGAATAAATCCAACCCAACCTACTACCGGTGTTGAATCTGAAGTGACCGCAGCCAAGTCATCAGGTCATGCAGCCATGCTGGACATCTGAAAGTGACCGCAGCCAAGTCATCAGGTCATGCAGCCATGCTGGACATCTGAAAGTGACCGCAACCAAGTCATCAGGTCATGCAGCCATGCTGGACATCTGAAAGTGACCGCAACCAAGTCATCAGGTCATGCAGCCATGCTGGACATCCGAAAGTGACCGCAGCCAAGTCATCAGGTCATGCAGTCATGCTGGACATCTGAAAGTGACCGCAGCCAAGTCATCAGGTCATGCAGCCATGCTGGACGTCTGAGTTCGAAAACTCTCAATCGATTTTATGATGAAATTTGCCATATATGTGTAAACGGTACTGCTAGATGCAATTTTAAATAACTTTTGGTAATTATTTTTCTAAAAGGAGAGTATCTTTCAATTTGTCTTATACCATTTAATTTTGCTTATCTAATTGATTGAATTATTACAATTTATATAAGGAGGCTCGTGTAGTTCTATTTAATATCTCTGCTCATATCTCCATTTATTTCATCCATTAATTTTCGTACTTTTATTATCCACTCGATCCGGGCAATAACACCGACTTCGATGATCCTCTAGATAATAACAACTACCACCACCACCACCCCGTAATAGATGGCATGAAATACTTCCATTGCTCTTTCTCCCAAATTTTTTTCTCCATGGTTGAAATAATTTTTTGTCTCGTAATGCTGTTAATTCTGATAAAATGAATTTGTTTTGTAGTGCGAGTAAGGAACGATATATCCTTCCGTGTTGATCAGCGTGTGGACATGTAGATTTGTGTGCCACAAAGATACCGTAAGCTGTTGACAAGTTGGAAAACCTGCGGAAGGGCATCAGTTTTGATTAGACAATGCAGGTCAGACATCTTTTTAAATTAAATATGAACAGCTCGTTGAAATATCTGGAATTAAGCTGTTCATTTTCTTTATCAGTCCGGCTTTACCAGTATAAGACAGATATAAATTTTGACCACTAAATGGTGATCATCTCATCCGGCAAACAAAGAAAATCTTGTATGACACATTCAAGCTTCTCCCATCAGTCAATATTGACATCATATATGCAAGAAAACCACCCGTCAACCAATATTGACATTATATATGCAAGACAACAACCCGTCAGTCAATATTGACATTAAATATGCAAGACAACCACTATTTTGAGAGAACCAAATGCTTCGTTGGGACTACTAACTAAACTGGTGAGATGACGGACAACTTCAGCACAGTTTCCATTGATTTAAATGGTACTCTTACAGAAATCTAACATACTTATAGATTGAGAAGTTTGACAATCACATAATGCAGCTCGGGACACTGAATATTTCGCATGCAAAAACTGACGTCGACCCTAGCTGCTAATTAAAAAATTAACACGTTTCTCTGCTTTAATTGCAATCACTCGTAGTTATAACTCATCAAAGAATACAAAGAATACATGTTTTCTGAATTTCATGGCTGTAGTACTTAGGAATAATTGATTCTGTATCATGTACATGGTGTATTTGTAAAGTCAAATCTATACGGTTTGCATTTAAGTCCAAAAATGACCATGAACGCAAACGAACCGTATTGTTTAGTAGCAGTGTTTTAGTTCCCACTCTTGGTCCGCTCCATCCCTACATGCAAGCGAACGACCAAAACTCAATTTCCGCAGACGTGAATTACATTTGTAATTGCCAAAAGTTTTGCCAATGACCGCATTTTGATACTTAATGGCAGAATGAAATGCCAATTCAGATGGACACGAAATACAATAGTTTTTGTTTCAATATTCGACACAAAATGTCTATTGGGAATACATGTGCTCGAAGCGAACTTAATGTTAAAAATAGAACAATAACCGGAAGGGAAAAAAAATCATATCGAGTGACAAAATTACCTCTGATTACCCCCGTGACCCATTCTGACAGAGCACCCTGTATATCATACGATAAAAGAAAGAAGGTAAGTAACTTCCAAAAACTTCGTTCCACGCCTGACCCTCGATCTCCTTCTGCTTTTTCCGTCTTTGAAGGTACACGACCATTATATATGTTTGTTTTACTCCTGAGATATTTGTCTATTCGTCAAAGCATCATTGACTTTTCTGCGTTGCACCAAACTGAAGTTACGCTCGCCGAGACGTACGAATAGCACGAGCTATGCCTGCCAGGACAAAGTCGCAACATCACCAACCAGATGCATGGATGTTATTTATGTATTACCATTTGAGCCAATCATATTTCACCGTTGATGTGTGTGCCGCATAGTCGAGATGTTTTGAAAATTAGTGTAACGTGTATTCAATTTGCAGACGAGCGCAACTTTGTCCTGGCAGGCAAAATTCTCGCTATTCGTACGTGTCGGAATCAGTAACTTCAGATTTGTACCCCACTGATTGTATTGACCTGTTTTGTTATAAAAATGTTAAAAGTTACACAAGACTGTAAATAAGTAAAGTTTAGTTGTGACAGTGACACGTAACATTTATTAGGATTAAAAAATATAACTCCACTGCCAATGTGGAGTGAAGATATTACCAAAGGAATGTGTTTTTGTCTGTTAGTAATACACAGCCAAAGTGAAAAAGTCATTTTATATGAATATTGAGATTATTCAAAAGCGTTCGCCTGATCCCAAGGAGGTCGTTAAATGGTTAGTGTAAAACATAAAAACAAAAATAAAACACTAAAGTTTCCATAGTGAAGACGCTGATACGGTACGTTGAATTTCATTACTCCGTTTCCGAGGCAGCGCGCGCTCCCGATTAGCTGATGTAAAACAGATGAGCTGTCTCACAAGAGCGTCAACTTCAAGGATCTGATGAGAAATAAACACTTGCTAATCGTTTATTATAATATTTGTTATTTCTGATAAGTAAAGCAACCATCAGATGTTTGGTATGTAAATACATGAAATTACATTGATTCTGAACCGTATTTTGATTGATACGCAAATGTGTATACACTCGGTTAGTATGGAACAGATGGGTTGAATAATCCACTTTGAGTGCATAAGTATTTATATCAATCCGAACGAACACAGTGTACTAGGGAAAGACGGCACATCTTATTTCTCTACTCAGGAAAATTTCTCTCTTCTTTGCAACCGAAGAACCTAAAGTAATTGCATGCTTTTTTTTTTTTTGTCAGTACCCATACAATATGAATGCAGGTAGTTTGTTTTGGGTGAGGCTCGAACAAAGTATAAGTATAATAACAGATTGGGGCATCACCAGCGCGTGAAATCCGATATTGATATATGGATACGTCCACACTGATACGTTTCATCCAGCAATGTTATGCACGCGTTTTCATTTAGGAATATAATACAAGTTTCATTCGCTCGATCGTCAGGAAGTCATTAAAGCCCCAGCCCAAAGGACAATGGTTTCAACACCAGAGAGGGATGTGGAGAATGTTGATAGTAGAAAAACGCATTATCGCTACTCTTACAAATATTTTTTATAAAAATATTTTGAGATGCAGTTTGAAGTCCCTGTAGTGAAGACGGCTGTTCGGTACTATGGCTTTACGCAATCCTTTTCTGAGATTGCCCGCATAGCCATGTGCCGATATACAATAGAAGAGTGTCTCTATTGCAGTCGCGTGCTTTGGGTGCGTGCTGCCCGGAGGAAGAATAAGTATAACAAGGTATATTGGCACTTGGAGACGGTTACATTGAGATATCTCATCCATTGATGTTGTGCATTCATTCTTATGTATGAATATAGACAAAAATATAAATGTGTGTAGAAAAAATTAAGGATGTTGAAACAGAAACCAGAAGAGCAAAATTTATTTTTTATTGAAGCTTTAACAAACTACTTTCCCTTGTATAACATGCAGTCTTGGAAATTAAATACGAACTACTCCGTCGTTGTTGGATCATATTTCATGCAAGCCGACTACATTTTCTCAGCACAATATTCCATACGAGCAATTGATAAAAATCAGTTAACGGAATGTCACTCAAAGTTTTAAAGTGCTAACAAACTACTTTCCCTTTTGAGACACCATTGCTTTGATAACTCAGAGGTAGCACCAATTTCGCATTGACTGTAACTGCACGGCAAAACAAAGTCTATGCACTCGAAAAAAGTTTATTCTCTGGAGAGTGGCCTCGAACATTTTCAGTTTCTTTCAGGTTTAATAGCATTCATTTTGGTATTCGCAAAGATTAATGAGATACGGAAGTCCTGCCAATACCGGGCTAAAGGGGATTAGTGCCAAGCTATTACAGCCTTCTGTAAGTATTAACGCTCCTTCTCTCACAGAAGCCCCGAGTGGCCGAGCGGTGTAATGCTCTCGCCTTTAGAGATCACTCACATGTCACCTGTCTGCTTGGGTTCCAGTCTCCATTCGACCATGTGAGAAAGCTTGTCAGTAGCTTCCCGTTTTTCGCTGGTTCAAATATACTGGCCGCAAATCATTTGCTGAAAAAAGGCGTTACATCCAACAAAACCAAACGAAACTAAACTCTTCTTACTCCTCTCTACAATAATTACAAGTGTAAAAACTTGTGTATTCCCTGATTGCTTGAAGCAAGCCAAGCGCTTCCTGTACATACAGACACTGACAACTATTTACACACTCTGCTCAAGTCTCGTCTAACATACAGGACTCAAAGTGTTAGTATTGGAAATCATACATAAGCATTAGAACCATACATCTCCTTTGTTTAATCTTGATTAACAATCTTCCTCTATCTCTTAAATATTTCCGATATATTTGCTGATGACACAACAGCTCTACAGCTGTCACAACAGCTCTACAGCTGTTGTCAATTAGCATCTGCAGACTGATATCCAGTCCGTTCAAAAATGGTGTATGCAAGATAAAATTGACATAAATTTATCAAAAACCACTTGTATGGCAATTTTTGGTTCCACTCAGAATGACGACAATTATGTTCAATGACTTTGAACTTGCCTTGGTATACTCTCAAACATTGTTAGATATCTTCATTGATAACAATCTTCAATTGGTGATTTAAGATAAACCATTGTCTTTTACCCTGACAACGTATTTGGCTTATGACATTTCTTTCAAATTAAGTTTCTGAAAATATTCTTAAACTATCACAATGCTCCATGTTTTACTATCTTGGATTATTGCATTTGGGCGACTGCTGAAACTAATAAGGTTTCTAAATTGAAAAAAGAGAATTGCCAGAAAAATGCTAAAAACTGATATTTTCACATATTTTTTATATTAGACTTTTTGCTATTTTATGATCATGTTCCACAGTACTGCAAAAGGCTGCATGATGTACAAAACTGTCATTGGTCTTTTACCTGAGTATATCTTATCTCAACAAACCGCAAATATACGATATACGTTCTTTTTCCAAACAATACCGTTTTTTCCCACGACCTCTCTCTTCCCATTTCGATAAATAGCTTGGCAAACTAAAATCCTTGTATAATGACTAATTTTTGCCTGATAGCTATTATTATTATTATTATTATTATTATTATTATCGTCATCTTCATTATTTAAATAATTGATTTACAGACAAATTCTCATCATTACTCGATTGCATGATTACCGAAATTTTTTTATCGATACAGTAAAAGTCATCAAATTCGAACTGCCCGGGCGACATCTGTTTGGTTCAGATATGCGGATAGACGTTACTGACCTCGTTGTGAAAATGTCAGTGGTTGTGAGTTCGATTTCAATCAAATGGCGGTTCGGATATTACAAGTTCGAATGCAGCATCCTATATTGTACATACGAATCCATCATGTCTAATTGGATGTTGAACATTCCCAAACAAGTACCTTCTGTGTCATTGCTGCTTGATTCCTTGGTTCAAGAGTGACTGAATTATGTTCTACCTCTAAATGACTCAAAAAGGATCCGTCGTTTATTTTTACACGGAAACTAACAAGCAATTATGATTTTATAATTCATGGAAAATGAAAAGAACATCATGACCACAAAGGCCATTTTTTTTTTAATTTTTTTTTTAAAATAATGTCATTAAGAAATTTATAGAAAGTAGAAGAATTAAAAAACGAAGAAGAACAGACCGATCGGCCGAGGTGGGTATCTGTCAATCAGCTCTCGAATAACAGATTCTAATGGACCGCTACCGACTGGATCGCCAGCCAGGGGTGAATCGTTGCATAAACGATAGGCTGGACAAAAAGGTTGTCCGACCAAGCACGACTGATAGAACGAATTTGCAATATAACATGTATCAATTCAGCTCTTTATAATTTGAACATTTCGTATATTTATACTGTGTGCTTAATTTTCGTCCGTGTTTGAGGGTTGTGAATACACTTTTTGCCTGCTTAACTTTAATCATGATTGTAAGTAGTAAACAGTATGTTTACTAAAATTTGAGTTCACGGCCTGACCTTATTTACCAATTAGTGGAATTCTACATTAGATTTCCAGAACATTCTATTGCATTCTAGGTCAAGGGAAATTCGTATATAGGGGATTTGATAAACAAATAATTTATTCCTGTTTCAAATCAGCCTTTAGGAATCCATCATCAGAGTTTGCAGTTGTTCTCATATATAATTCGAGAGGAATTATTTTAATTATTCATTGTGATTACTAAAGTGCTCATTGACTGGATTAGCATATTATTTTGGATCTTTTATGAATTTATTCAAAGACATTGTTGAGTGTATCATTGGTATTTCAGAACATTAAAGACTATTGGTACATCAGGACATTCAAGACTATTGGAATTCATTGGGAACATTCTATACTTTGGACTTGTGATAGGACATTTAGGATTATTAATAATTTAATTCACAACACTGTAAGTGTTTTTGAATTTTCACTTTGTATACATTGGAAATACATTGTTTGTTGAATTTTACTTAAATTATTGGCTTCACTTCCTTTCTGTTATTTACTTTAATGCCTGGATTCGTAACAGTTTGTCGTCAAAATTACATTCAACTTTCACAATATAATTTTTAAAAAAATATTTTATACAACCATTGGGAGATTTTCAAAACTAAAAACGACGGTCTTAATGAAACAGATATACAGACGAAAATCTTTCTCCTTTTTTGTGAGGGCCCATTTACTTCATGACAATTTTCGTATAATTGACCCAAAATGGTCTCAGGATCATCGTCAGTCTATCTTCAAAATATCGCAAATAGAGTCCACAACAATGAGTGACATGAAATCGAAACCTTCATTGGAGAAGAATAAGTTTGAGTTATGTTATTGACAAAAAATATTATGTGTGAATCTGATATATCCATAGGGACAAACCAAATAGGGTGTAAATTTCACAGAAATTATTGCATACTACAAAATCTTATAGTAAAATACCCACACCGCACGGCCATTTCCGTCAGGTCGTGAAATAAGCTTCTCTCTCGACTTTAGAGAAAAGGCTGAAGTTGTTCCGATTGATCCCGTGTGTACTGCAGCCATGATAACAAACTAGAAGAGTCGACCATGCGTCATATTCGTCGTACTTCAGTGATCGTACCACCAACTGGTTTTCTGTTGATATCAATGTTAACATTTGAACGGAGGAAAATAATTAGTCTATGCACTATATAACCTACCATAAAACATAAAACACGTGTACATTTGATACAAGAAAATGCAAACTTTCTGAACAATCAACATTATATGCTTTGCCGCATTTTCTCGAGTTAAATGTCTTTAAATGTCTCTTGAATGACCTTAATCGTCATTTTTTCTACCAGATATGCACACGATATTTTAACCTTTCAGAAAGGTAAAAAAGAAAAACGAAATCGTGTACGTGAACAGACAGGTTCTATGTAAAAGCCGAAAGTACTGATAGAAGTCTCGTAAAATCTGAAAAGCAATCTATTTCATGTTGCAGTCGATAGCCCGACTTCCAAGTAATAAGCAGGGCATTTAGTGTTCGCACACGTCCAAATTTGTACGCTGCTCCACTGACAATTTTAGTCGCCTGATTTCTTAATATTAGCTAGGTAAATTGACCCTACTGCAAAAGACCTTTATCTCCTCCTATCCATTAGCATATTCAAATTTGTTCCAGACTGCTGATGAAATTTTAAAAAAGGTGAAAGCTGATGACTTTGACCAAAAACCAGGCCCTTAATTGCTTTGAATATTGATGTTCAAAATTGCTACATAAAAATCACTAACGGTAAGTTGCCTGCGTCTAATGTTGTGTACAGTTAATTATATCGTATGGAGTGGTGGTATAAACTGATGGTACACATATATCCTCTGAAGCCTGCGTCAAAGGGTCCGCTGAGGTCCTCGTTATTATGCATTGGAAAGCTAAACCAGGGCCTGGATGAGAAAAGCAAGAGTCCCTCCAAGGGACTGATTCTATGGACTAAAAAGAATATCAGTTAATTTGAGATAAGAACATTTCTTCCTTTTCACTGTTGTATATCAATCTGGAACCATTTCATTTTGGAAGCAACAAGGCATCATAAGAAAGTTTTTTGTTGAAAAACCCGTGTTGATATGACTTTCCGTTTTGGAGAAGCGATGATAACAAGATGTTCAAATTGGATCCCATGGCAACCATATTCGATATCGTACCGGCACCATTTCTTTTTAGTACCAGCTAGACATTATATGAAGTCTTTTGGTGAAAGCACAATGTCAATATTACCAACCACCTAAGAGACGCAGTGAAAACGAGATTTTCAAGATTGCAGTCATGTTAGAAGTCGGATCAGCTCCATTTTCAATAACAACCAACTGGACATCATGAGAAGTCTTTCAGTGAAAACCCCATGTTGATATGACGATTGACTCAGGAGTGAAGTAACAATAAGAGTTTCAATATGGCCCGTATGGCAGGCATATTAACTGTCAGTGTAATACACTAGGACCAACTAGACATCATATGAAAATGTTTAGTAAAATCGCTCTGTAGATACGATCATCAATTCAGAAGGAGTAGTGATAATATTTTCAAGATGGCCGCTGTGGTGGTCATAGAGGGCATCAGATCGACACCCTTTTCATTTTGGAAAAGCTGTACGTTATAAGAACTCTTCTGGTGAAATTCCTATGGCAACTGTAAGTTTCATTCAGAAGGATTAGAAATAACAATATTCTTAAAATGGTCAGTGTGGCATTGATATCGGACATTCAAATCCGTTAAGAAGTGCCCTCGACCATGTTACTGTTATCACGTCAAAGTAGCCTCACTGTCTTATGAATGGGACCCAGTCCGAGGGCAACTAGAAAACAAAATGGCCGGTACCTGCAAATCACTATTTTCTTTTTAATTCGCAACGTTCTTATTCAATTTTCTTTATGTTACGTATCGGTTCGTTTAAAGTAACATAAAGAAAAGAGCGAAGACAACAAGCTTTGTAAATTTTAACAAAAATAATTTATTTCAACATTTGGTAGGAAAGAATATTTTTGACAAAAGTGTTTTGGCATCTGTCACTAAGTCTATGACAGACTCTGACGTTAAGAAAATGGAACTGAAAATGAAATACAAGATGGAAACAGAGTTAAGGAAGCTCGAACTTCAGAATCAAATAGAATTACAAAAAGAACAAATGAGATTACAATCTGAAAAGGAGGAAAAAGAAAGGCAAATAGAATTACAAAAGGAACAAAGACAAATAGAAGAAAGGGAAAAAGAAAGGCAAATAGAATTACAAAAGGAACAAAGACAAATAGAAGAAAGGGAAAGAGAAAGGCAAATGGAATTACAAAAGGAACAAATGCATTTACAGAAAGATAAAGAAGATAAACAAATAGAGTTACAGAAAGAACAAATACAGTTACAAAAGGAACAAATGCATTTACAGAAAGATAAAGAAGATAAACAAATGCAATTAGGAGAAAGGGAGAGAGAGAGAGACAGATGCAAATTAAAATGAAAGAATTTGAGCTGGCAAGTGACAGGCACGATTCCACTTCTCGTGCAAATTCAAATTTTAACATTTTAGGAAATATAAAGATAGTTCCCCCTTTTATTGAAAAGGAAGTAGACAAATATTTTATTCTTTTTGAAAAAGTTGCTGAGAATTCGAAATGGCCAAGAGAGTATTGGACTCAATTATTGCAGAGTGTACTTTGTGGCAAGGCCAGAGATATCTATATATCTCTGTCAGTACAACAAAGTTCTGACTATGATTTGGTTAAGGAATGCATCTTGAAGGGTTATGCATTAGTCCCTGAGGCTTATCGGCAAAAGTTCAGAAACTATAGGAAAGATGCTAGACAAACTTATGTTGAATTTGCTAGAGAAAAAGAACAGTTATTCAAGAGATGGTGCTTAGCCAAGAAAATCGAACATGATTTTGAAAGTCTTGAACAATTAGTATTACTTGAAGAGTTCAAGAACTGTGTCCATAGTGACATTAAGAATCATCTTAATTCAGAGAGTCGACAGTTGTGCACAAATGAAAACATTCAAAGTTTATTCTGTTTTAAGTTCGTGTACAGATTCCTGTGTTAATCAGTGCCCACTAATGGGTGGCATTTCATTAAAAAATTACCCCTACCCATCTGAACTGTCCTGCAAATTCAACTCCTGTTATTCAGTTCCCTGTGTTTATGCCCAACTGCATTTAAATAAAGTACACTTATTAGATGTTATTTTCATACTGTGACATTAGCCTTTATTTATTTTAATTGAGTGGGCGTCACATTACATTGACAAGAAACCTCTCTGTGATTACACATTACTTTAAGGATGATCGTGTGTTGGAATACGCTTATTCAATTTTGTCATGGTCATTTGTATTCAATAAAATTACTGTTATTTAACATATTTCTCATTCTGTATCTGCATGCCGTGATAGCTTTTATTCAGCTTGTGCAAGTGTGCAGCACTTTTGTTTAATAGTATAAATCCAACTCATCCATTCTTACCTTTTTTTCTAATTTAGATTCAATCCAGCTATAGACATACTTGGTAAAGAAAACGTATTAATTAAATTTGCGATGATTTAGAAGCCTGGAATGGTAAGTTGTAACAGAAACATACATTTTTGTCATACTTTGATATGAATACATAAAACCCCTTAATAAGTACATTAAACTAATAACGAAAACAAGATATACCAATTCACACATTTCTTGCTAAATAATTACATATTTTTATCAGCCTTTGCAACAAGCATTTTGATTGGTTAAAACCATATCATGTGATGCAGTGATGTTGTTGTGATTTGGATTTTTAACGTAGCTTTAACAGTTTTTCAGTCATATCGCTACGATGTCTGCAGTGTGACAGTTCATAGTGATGTCTAGCACTGGGGCATCATGCCACAGACATGTAGCATGATGTCCCACCTAGTCACATTATCCTGACACCAGGCCGACCAGTCCTAACAATAACTTCTTAATGCTAAGCGCCAAGCGAGGCAGCTGTTAGTACCATTTTTGTAAATCTTTGGTATGACTCGGCCGAGGATCGAACATACCACCTCCCGCATCCGAGGCGGACGCTCTAACTACTAGGCCACCGGAGCGGTCTCATGTGATGCAGAAGACTAGAAAAATAACAACTTCATGTGATGCAGAAGACTAGAAGTTGTTATTTTATAACACTATGTATTTAAGCAACCTTCGTGTGTACGTTGACTACATATGTAAATTTCGGTTTAAATATAGTTTTGTTATTATTTCTTAAGATTCGTTTTTATTTCTAACAGAAATTGTAACTAAAAGAGTTGAACTTCATATTTTACAAGATTCCTGAAGTCATGTACCTTGAAAAGCGGTTACTGTACACTCTTGACATTAACGGCCTTCGCTTCATTATGGCCGCTCACGAAGTGTATATTCAGTTTTCAAGCTTCAAGAATTCATGAATCTTGTAAAATCTGAAGTTCAATACATAATACAAGTGAAATTTTTGCTAGTTGGGAAAAATGTCTTAAGATCAGCTTATTTGTAAATTAGCGAAACGTCGTTATTTGTCATGTACATTATCACGCGACAACTGTACGAACCTAACAGTTTCTCAAGGAACAAAAAAGATATCCGCATATCCCATTGCTAAGGTAACCGCTAATACCAGTTCAAGCTCTGCACAAAGAAAGGGTTTGATTTGGAAATAGTACCAGTATAATTTAATCAGGATGACTGTTTATCGTATGGTTGACGTGACCGGTTTCACGATAGTACCACATGCAAGGGCTAAATTGAGACTGACGTCGCACGCTAACTTGTTCTACACTATAGCCATGCCTTCGCTTATTTCTCGACAACGCCACCAACACAAAACTGGTTACTGGTTTTAATATGGAGATAGGATTAATCTTCATTTCCTTATACTGCTTTTAGTTCGATGGAACTTTACTTTTGGCACCATGCAACCAGTATTGAGCTGACGTCTTGTTGAACTCTAATACATACATACATACATACATACATACATACACAAACACATACATGCATACATACATACATACATACATACATACATACATATACATGCATACATGCATACATACATACATACATACATACAGTGGTGTGTAAAGAAATTATGGTGAACGTATAAAATGTTTGTACCAATTACTATAATCCCCTGCTATGGACAAAGTGAGTTAAGTTTGAAAGGTTAAATATAATAAAAATATTGCAGGTATCTTTGAAATTGTATGCTTTAATATCGAATATTTGCATGCTCATTTCGTACATTTCCAACGATCTTCCCTATCGTTTAATTTATAAGTATCTATGCAAGCGTCTTCAAACTTACTTGATTGAATAGTTTGTACCAGCCGTTTTATTTGTGAACAGTTGAAACATTAAAATTACACCCGTTTCGGCCAACAATTTAAAAAACTTTAAAACAATTTCTTTTTCAAAATTAAAAATTAAATTTAACTCATTTACAAAACCATGCCAGTTTAATATACAAGAAAAATAAAGGATAAAGTTGAAGTGAAAGCAGAGCTCGTAGATCATTGTATATAGATGCTGTTGAACTGTTTTCTTTTATATTATTGCGTTAAAAGTATATTTCATGGATTCTTCACAAACAGAACGATATAGCTATCAAAGATCGTTTAAATTTTCAGTCAGGTTTGATGCCATGAAATAATGTTTAGCAGTTTGAATTTGGAAACTTAAGAAAATATTCAGCGTAGAAGCCTAACCCTAACCCTTCTTCTGTCAAATAATGTAATCCTGGATTTGAAAAGTGATTTTACTGCGGTGAGATGTGAATGCATTCTCAGCCATTTATGCGAGACAAAATTGTGTCTCTGATGTGAGTAGGCACAGTAATCTACATTAAAGTCATACATTTTGTTCGCCGGTAATTTCTCCACAAAAACAGAAACAGTCTATTCGAATCACCGCTGCTATTTCAATGTTGGATTGAATATATGACTATGTATGATTAACCGAGAGGTTACCAATGAAGAAAAAAACAAATTATTTCATCGTTCGGAACATCTTGACCAATCCTTGTTTCGTAAATAGGTGAAGTAGTCCAAATGGCAGCTATCGACATACATTCGAGGTACGATACCTATGACTGACCTCGAAGTTGAAAATTGTGTGAATGTTGAAGCTGACATTTGGATCTCCTCAAGGTCTGGACGAAAAAAAAAATATGCATGCTGGTATATTAATGCAATATATAATACAATAGGGAGCTCTTTCATCGTTTGATAATTTTAGAAACAAACTGGACATTTTACTTTTCTTTAGATTTAAAATCGAGCACGGGCCCTGGGGTAAGAAACACCCAGGCCTCTCCTAGTTCTTGTTCAAACAAATTTTTTCTTTTTTGAAACTAAAAAGTGTAGTTCGTCCCGGACCCCCTTACGGGCCTTGGGTCCCGGGGATATATCCCCGGTTGCCCCCCCCCCCTTGTCAGCCCTGTATACAGGTATCTTAGAAAACGTTTGAACTGCAAAATCTATAGATCAATTTGAATTAAATTACTTTTACATTATGTTAAATTACTTACTACAGGATGTCTTGATAAAATAAACAGACCCTTACTATGGGGAGACGGAAGTGTCGAAGTTAACTTGCACTTTGTTCTAGAATGTGAAAAAATATAGATTACAGGATAATCTAAAGTAGAGAGCCAGTAGCAGGTTTATATCTAGGATGAAGTTAAGCACCTTTAAAGCGGTAAAATAGATCTAATAACTACACCGGTGCATTTTCTGTGCCATGGGAACATAACATTAATTTCGCTCGCGTGCTGTATCAACAAAAATTGCAATAAAGAATGATATTACTCTAAACGTATAGTGGGTTCTGCCAAATACGTCAAAGATCAGTCTCCTGCGGGAGTTTTGTAACTCAAAACATTTTATGTTCGAGTCTAAAGCTAAATTCAAGATGACTTGCATAATGTTTCCCATAGTATAACAAACAAAACTAAACAAAGTCATGAAGAACAAGTGGATTATAGAAAAGTGTTACAAACTTTATCTCAACTCTCTGTATTACATTATGATGCATATTGTGCACCCTCTCTATAACGCCATTACCGGCAACTCTTAAAGTGGCCCACATTATAAGTGAGGCAACCTTATGCCAAGGAATTTTTCACAAGGCTATGTCATAATCGTGCGTTAAAATACACACAGAATAAAGTATTTAACAGGAGTGAAGTGCTGTATCAATCAAAGCAGTTTATCGTGGATTCTACAAGTGCAAATTCATCATCCAATCAGAAGTGCGTTGTATCTGAGATTCGTAGGAACGATAATCAAAGGCTAAGTTTGTAAGATACAAATGGTTGTCTCGTTCTTTGTAATGAATGTCTTCGTGTTGGTGTTATTAACAAACGACGTTAACAGCACACCGCAGATTAGAATAATGTCAAATTGAAAACTTTGCTGCAATCGGTTTGTTAGACGAAGAGGCATTCGTTATAACGAAGTGTTCTCTTATGTGTAAGTGCTCTCTGAGGTCCACCATTGTGTTTTCGTTACATCAAGAAAGTCGTAATGGTCAGATTCGTTATAGCGAGTGTTGAGTGTATAATTTACTGTACATACCTTTGTGAAATCGCCAAAAATGAATCCCTGTTCAAGGCCCACAAACAAACCCAGAGGGATCAAAAGTTGACATCGGGAGTCCTTCAGCATTTTGATTGTGGCAAGAATTAGTTCTTTTGTCGTTAGAGAGAAGTTGGAATTCAAGGACTTACTGGTTACGGTATTATTGTCCAGAAGGACCAACAACACAACCGCACCCATAACGCCGCAGCCCAGGTATATGCTCAACAACATATATTTTGTGTCATCTGGAATTTCCGTGACGTACGGGCTATTGCTGATGTCGAACTTCTCGACCCCTGCGTCAGGAGTACTGATGGTACAGTCAACAGCACCACAGATTTTTCTCGTGATGGATCTATTAAAGTCGAATTCAAATTCCTCAGTCCTTAATGTTTGATTGTTGGATAGCATTAGCGTTGTAATCAAATTTCCCCAGATGTAACTACTTCTGTAAAATCCACAGAAAATGCTCATGAATTTGTTCACAACAACATCTTGATCAAATATATGAGCATGTTGAGAATAGGTCAAGGCCACTGTAGTGATGAAGGTCGCTTGTGCACTCCACAGGGGACCAGTTAGGAACCCTAGGGTAAGGCCAAGGGGAATCAGCATGAAGTGTTTAGGATAGAAATTGCCTGCGAAGTATCCGGTAAAAAGGAAAAATGCGATGGCCATTGTCCATTTTGACGTCAGTTTACTTATTAGCCACGGAGCCAACAAGCACGAAATAACAGTTGTGGCGTAGATGCAACTTAGGGAGACTACACCTACTCCCCCTTCGGAGTTCATAATACTTTGGAGACTTTGTAGTGATACAAAAGCAGTGTTAGCAAACATGAAGGCCACTCCAAGAACAATGACATTTTTCATGGCTTTAGCTTCAGTCATTTGACGAATTGCTTTCAGCGTCTGTGGATCTCGAGGTAGAGCGTAATAGTTGACAAGATTGTACGAATTAATTGTGCTGCGACGTCGCGTCTTGTTAACGCTGACGTCACTAAGACTGGGTGGCGAAGTTTCCGGATGATAACTCGTGCTGACGCGCGGTGACGGAGGATAATGACAAAGATTGATGGGAGAGCTGGGATGGTTCTCATCCATGCTCGGCACGGTTGCTAATAAATTATCTCTCGTAATCTCACTTGTATCTGACTTGTCATCCATGACCTGCTTGTGATCTTCTGTAAGTGCTTCAGTGATGCTGACTTTCTCTAAACTATTTTATTGACACTGTAACAATGTGACTGTCGCAGATACCGAAATCCATCACACCAACCCAAATCCCAAATGCTTTTCAATATCAATACGCAGTCGGCAACTGTCACGAAGACGTCAGTGGAATGGTTAGTTACAGCTTAGCAAGATCTTAATTCCGTATTCTCCACAGTTTGATATTCAAACGGAAGAATGACATTATGTCGTAGATGTGTCTTGACATTAAATTGTATTAGGCCCGATGTTTACTTCTCAAACATTACCATATCTTGCTGCTAGAAATCCCAATAGAAATCAAGGTATAAGGTATACTACATGAACTGCCTCTTTCAGCACAAGCGTTCCCGAATAGAGTGAAATATGACATGTATGTAGCAAACAAGCAGTACTAAACTCTCCTGATATAAAACTCACAATTTCCTTTAGCCTGCTATTACAATAATTCTCGTTTCACAGACACCTACTTAGATTCATCAGTAATCACAGAGAGAATATAATCGTTTATCTCCACTCCTCTGTTTGCCAAATGTTGGATTCGCGGATAGAACAATCTTTTCATTCTTGCACGAGACCGCTTCACATCTCGTCTGCTTGACTGGTAGAGTGGAAGAGTCAATAACTGGTGCTAATAAAGGAATCGGTACATGATACTATTGATCAAAGTCGTACTGGCTATAGGGCGATTTATAAGGCACACTTCTGCGGCAAGTTCGGGAAATGTGGAGATTATATATATATATATATATATATATATATATACACACACACACACACACACACACACACACACACACACACACGCACACACACACACACACAAACACACACACACGTTATATCCCCCTGGCAGAACATTTGTTCACCTGGATATAATACTTTAATTACTTGTCGTAATCTTGTGTATTCAGATAAAAAAATATGCCTGTCACAAGTACCATACTCTTTTTTTAAATACATCCTTGATGTCGGGATTGTGTAATTATTAAATAAAGTTCCTTTCGTTTTATTCGGTGCATCCATAAATACGTTTCAAATTTTAAGATACATTCTTGTTAAGTGCTTTTAAAACATACAGTCTAGAGTTTGTAATGGTCATTGCTCTGATAACAAATATTCTGGTAAACATTTATATATATATATATGCATACATGTATGTGTACATACATACATACATACATACATACATACATACATACATACATATGAATGCCACAGTGTCACATTTATTGTCTAGAAACACCACAATTCTAGAAACGTATATAGCTTCCAAAAATGTTGACTGAGTGTTTCACAGATACGCGCGATAGATAAATAGGATGCAAGTGCACTAAGAAAAGAAGAAAAAAAAAACAAACATGTTCCTTAGCAGAAGAAACAAAAGAAAACAATAAAAAAACTGTGCTACAAAAACCCTTTTTCCTTTCGTATATTGCAAAAGCAGCCTATTTATGTCCCACCTTCTCTCATACCTGTTGTTTTTTTTTAACCGGGCGATTATAGCTTGTTGCTACTTATTCCTAACAATATTCAAACAAAATTACTTTGATCGATACCAATTTTGCTCAATGTCGTTTCTTCCCTTAATAACACTCCCTTAATAACAAAATTGTGCCGTGAAGGCCATTAAAAGTTCATTCTTATACAGACCTAGATTGTATTAAATTGTATGCCACCTGTCTTTGTCTGGTGATAACAATCATAACATCCTAACAAACATCTAGACCTATTGTCTAACACACGCACACAGACACACACACACACGCATGCACACACAAAAAACACTTTTGACTATATAGTTTATTTGAATTTAAACCAACTTTTTCTTCTTCAAAAGAGTTTTCCATGAACCGAATCCTGTGTGTGTGATTTTGTTAACTTTAAAGTAGTTTTAACAATTTTAGTCATAGCGCTACAAATTCTGCTGTGTGGCAGTTTATAAGTGATGTCTGGCAATGGGGAATCATATCGCAGACATGTAGCATCATGTCTCACCAAGTCACATTATTCTGACACCAGGTCGACCAGTACTAACAAAAATCTCTTAAAGCTGAGCGCGAAGCGAGGCAGTTGCTAGTACCATTTTTAAAAGTCTTTGGTATGAATTGGCTGCGGTTCTAACCCGCGAACTCCCACATCCGAGGCGGACGCTCTAACTAGTTAGGCCACCGGAGCGATCCATCTAAAAGAAAAATACATACATACATGCATACATTGATACATACATACATACATACATGCATACATACATGCATACACTACGTACGTACGTACGTACATACACACATTCATGCGCACATGCATACACACATAAACTGCATGTGTACCCATTAGACTTGTTCTAGCTGGTTTCGGTAATGAGTGAATAGAATGCGTGAAAATCCTTTTTTTTTTTACTTTCTTCTTCCAGTTAGAAAGTATATTACCTTTCAAAATTGTTAGATTTCAACAATAAATAATTTATTTCGTAGACTGCCTTAAAATCGCTACTTTTGTCCCACTGCCAGTAGAATCACGTGAATGTTAAGGCCATGTGAACACTAATTACAGGTAACCCAGGCAATCTGTTCCACTCACAGATCACATGCTTCGCTTTTACACAAAGTTTACAGGTTTCGATTAAAGTAAGGTAAATAGACGATCTTTATAAAGGTAAGGGACATACAGTGGGATACATATTTATAATTTACTAGTCTTAGAGCAACTTGAAAATAAAATGCCACTTTTCATCAGCGCGATCGAAGTTTTCTCATGAAAATTATATCTTTTTCAACAAGCCCGATGGGCATTCACTTAAAATACAAGAGGGATCCGATCTGAAATTAGAGGGGCTGCAGACGTAGGCCTATCTGTTTTTTTGCGGACGGACCGCCATTGTTTATCTGATTTTTTGCGGACGGACCGCCATTGTTTATTTGGCTGAGCTAATTTTCTGAGCCTGACGACACAAATCAAATACTGTAACAAATTAAAAGTTTCAACAAAGGAACTTTATAACAAAACCTTTGAAATACATAGTTAGGAATTTGGCCAGGGAATTTAAAGAAAGAACGAAATGAACAATCTTTATTCTTACATATTATGCCTGAAGGAAGCGCAGTTATACAATTAAAAAAAACTCATACCCATTAGTATAAGTTAATAGTTCCGTATGTTATTTACTGTGATTTTGAATGTTTCATGTTACCGGATATGCGAAGTGTGTCGTTGTCCCGCTGAGACACAGAGTGTTCAGTAGAATCCTGGACAATAAAAAGAGTCAAACGCATTCCACGAGAGTTCCATTTGTATGTAAAACCAATCCACAAGAGATGCAAGCTAATGTGTCTTGCAGAGGACCACGTGACATTAATATATTGTACGACGCTTGGGAAAAAAATGCAACACGAGTGTATTGCGAATTAAGATCGAAAATGCAAAACATATGGCATTTACGTTGGAAGACAATAAAAACAATTTTATATCTAAAAACAATGTAAGAGGCCATAAACCAATGACAGGCAAATATAGAAACCAGCACATAATAAATGCAATCTGAATTTTATCCCAAATGCTTATCAGCGTTCTATATTAGTCATATCACTAGCTAAACATGATCAGATAAAGAAGTACATGTCTTACCAAACAACAACGAGGAATAAATGTCATTCATTAAGGACTTTAGAATTGAAAGTTTCATGGAAGAAGAAAAAGAAGAAACAGTTTAAAGAACATTCGCATTTTTAAATAGCTTTACATTTTAAGGTCAGTCAGTACAACTGCTTACTAAAATTTTAAGTTACACAAAACTTAAAGAAAAAAATGAAGACATAAAATCTGAATATTCGAGGAAAACTATACGACTGTTGATGTATGTGGATAAAATTAAAGGCTTTGAAAGTTTTAATGAAACATCAATAACACTTATAGAAAAACATTCATCAAATAATGATACATATATCAAAATGCGTTCAATGATGTCATAGATCATTAGGAACACTAGCAGATCAGTGTGACTACTTTGATGCTGTGTGACATTTTGAGGAGTTTACAAATGTCTTCCCACAAATCTGAAACTAGATCTTGCTTCTTATGATAGTACAAAAGGACTATTTCATTGTATAAGTTTAAAGATAACATGTGTAGAATTTGAATGTTCAAAAGGACTCTGACGTGGGTTTTTTTAAAACTATTGTTAGTAGATTAAGAGGTGAAAACCTCGTAATGCTGCATGGATAGGCTGAAGCAAAACATGAATACTACTCGGACAAGATGAAGGGACGAAGTATGATGACGAGTACGAATGGTTAAGATCATTAAAAGAAAGCTAAAACTACCCATTTTTTATTTTTATAGCAGAACAAATTTTAAAGAATGAATAAAATTGGTGTTTTAAGAAAACTCTCTAAACGACTGACTTTATTTCATCAAAATTTCGTTAATTTCTAATCATATTTACTCTGTGGATATGTTGTTCTTTCCATTTTGTTAGGAAGACATAGACTTCATAGGTACGACACTGTAAGTAATGAGTTTGCCAAAGATTAAGTTGACTTCCATTTATCGTAATATATATAAAAGAAGTTGATAAATGATGAAAGGGTAAGTAAAAAACGAACTGTACTAATTTTGTTTTGTAAATTGAAAAGGAAATAGAAGTATGTTACTCTACTCACTACAATAACTTAAAGGTGGACATACAATTGGATTTGAAATTCGAGAAATAGATCAACAACTTGTTTAAAATCCTAAAAATAACTGAATGCTTTGTGATAAGCGCAAGAACTGATTTTTGTAAAAGACTTTCAAATTGATAAATAACAGTGGGTTTGTAAACACAAATAGATTTTGAGGAAACGAACAACAGCAAATATTTCTATAGGTAAAAGTACATTTCTGAAAATTAACAAAAAGATAAAAGGATTTTATCATCTGACAGAAGAAGAGGTATTGATGATGACTTAGTTCAGTTTGGTTTGAAAAACAGGAAAATCAGATTATACAAAACGAACACACGGTGGACTTACATTGTTAGACTTGATATTTGATGTAGTAGTAGAAGGAAGGGAGGTTTCTGATCCAGAGACCCTATTTTTCTCTGAACCAGAGAACCTATTTTTCTCCAAACAAATACAAAGACGCATTTTTGAGGCCTCTATTAAACCCACCCTAACCACACCCATCAGGTTAGACAAATTTTTTGCGAAGTGCTTTGCACTTTTGGGATTATTTTATTTCTAAAGTTTAGACAAAATTTTACACAACTTCATCACCTATTGTTAGTGTTTCAACTGTGGATATCAGAAATATTTCATCATCATGATGTCAAAGACAGAACTTTATTCTACCGCTTACCCAACGACGACATTCGAATAAATCTTCCAGTTTTAGTTTATAAAGCGGATATTTATTGTTAATGGAAAATACTTTTGACCGATCAAGATCAATGGTAAGTTTAGTATATTTTTGTTGACTGATTCGAACATGAAAGTTATTAAATCCTGCTGACAATTCCTGGCTTATTTTCTCAAATAATTGAAATACTCGCTGTTACCACATCTGATAAGTGAAAATGTTAGCTTGTCACGGCCGCTGAAACATATTCCTGAAGTTTCATTGTTAATTTCAACTGTTAACTATTCACCGTCTATCATTAGATATTTGATCTTGCTATTGCTGCTATCTGTCACTGTCATATTTTCAAACATCATTTTTATAATTTAGATAAAATTTCATACCCTAATCGGAAAAGATAATGTCAAGTATAGATTTGTCGTCAACGACTTCATCAGATGAAAAGATAATATCAGGTATAGATTTATCGTCAGAACGACAATACCAAGTGCAAACGTATCTATTCCGTTTTCGCAATAGGGTTTGTCATCAAAATTACTGAATCCACGTTTGATAATAACATCTGTTTCAAGTTTATGATGATTTGTTTGAATAGCCATTGCTGTTATAAAACCAACACCTTCATCAAGCTCATATTTATAATCATCAAACCCAATAAATTTGTTAACAAAATCACGAGGCAAACCTTTTGCTTTTTTGTTATTTTATTATTGTTCAGCAACACGGCGTACATTTTACTTCGCAATCCAATAAAATGTTTGATAATGAGTGAATTCATTTCATTCTTAAATTTGCCAATAACCTTTTCATTTGTGTCATCATGAAATTTACTATCGCGAGGATAATCGGAAAGATCAAACAGATGATTGTTATCAAAGATATCCTGATAGACGTCCTCACATTCGATTTCATAAACAAGCGAGTCAGTATCGGTAAACAATAATTTACTTAACGGCCACTGCTTCTTAACAAAATTATAATGAAAATCGTACATGAGCCACTTCGACAAATCAAGTACAGAAGCGCCAACGTAAATCGGCTTATTCAGTTTCAAATTTGTTTTTCTTCGTTGTATCGCGACAAGATTCTCATTAAAAATTTTCATGCTGACAAAATCATCGTCTGACACAAGTTTGTTTCGGCGGTTGATGTTATTAACTTGCTCGAAGTTTACTCGCTTTATAATATTTTCCATTGTCTTACCAAAAACAGAGTTGTTCATAAGCTTAAAGAAGTTTTTCTCGGAATCAGTTTTCGCTACGGCTCTTCGCGAAGTGTTTGAGCTAATATAACCTCTCATCCACGGTGATTGATTGAATTTTAACACACGACGAACTTTCCTCAACACAAGACCAGCATCTACCATTTGTTTTAAAACTTTGTAATGCAAAACATAATTTCGCTTGTCAAGTAAATTTGAAACGAACTTACTTACCAAAGAATTTTTTTTTCGGTGATGCCATTGCTTGTTGTTCCTGAGATAACAAACTATAGTCGATTATCATTGATTCTGCACAGAACGGATAATCTTGTGTAAATCATGCAACGAAGCAGGATAATCGAGATAAACTTTAATAAAATACGAAACATCGTCAGGTATCTTTTTGTTGTCTCCGCTAAAAATTGGTCAGGTGTACTCCAACGAAATCCACCAAAATGCATTGGTTTTGACATTCCATAACCATAAAGGTTATTTGTATCTAGATAAATAATGTACTTCGACGGAAGCTCAGGATTGAACTCTTTCATGTATTTGTTGTTTGCTTCCGAGTATTTTTTTTTTTATTTAATTATAACGATAATGCCGCCTCTGATACCTTTTTCGATAAAGTTAAACATGTCAACATCTGTTAGTAATTCTAACTCTACCTTGCTAAACTTTAACAGAGCATCCCACGATAAGCCAGGAGCAGAGTAATACCAACAAAGGATCTAGTCCATAATTATTATAGCTCACTTTTCGAAAGCTTTCAAATACATCTGCTAGCAATATTACATCCGTTTTCAAATACAAATCATGATAATCGTCAAATGTCTTGCAATCAAATTCTTTCCAAATATCTTGCGCATATTTGTACTCGTCATGGGTCATATTTTCGGTTTTTAGCTGCGAATAAAATTTATCCTTGTCGGGCAAAGAAGTTTGATCAAATTTACTCCAATCGTCGAGATACTCGTATGAAAATACTCCTTTTTTTGTTAACAAGCTTGCTTTATTACCAAAACAATCTTGTAGGTTATAAAACTCCCTACCAGCGCTTACAGCATTTTTTACAAGATCTTCTAACGATACTGATGCAAACTGTAGGCTGTCGATAAAACGCAATTTACCTAAAGTGACTGACATATCCTTTTCAAAATTATTTGGGATACACTTGATTACGTTATCGAGTTTTAAAACAGACGTTATTTCAGGATCACCAAAAGCTTCTACGATAATATGACTGTCATATCCTCGGAAATTGTGATGAACGACTGGAATAAAATCTGGAGCATGAAACTTTAGATTACACTTGTCGTGAGCCGCTCCACGATATTATCCGGTCAAATGACAATGGTCACGTACTTGTTTGTTATCAGGCGCGGGTGATGCATGTGTACCAAACTCCCGTTCACAAATATGGCAAAATTTTGTTTGCTTTTGATTAATTTCCTGTTGGACCGTTAATTTTACCACTGGAATTATTCTTCTTAAAAGATCTGAAATATCATCAACTTCGCTAAATAACTGCTTGAGAAGCCAAACAGCTGGGTTAAGCGCAGTGACACCGTCACTGCGATACATTTTAATCGGTTTGGATAAACTCGGATCAACGCAACAAACTACCATGTACGCGACTCCGCATGGAACATGGTTTTGAGTTTTTTTTGTACTTGATTGGTTAGGATTATTTTCTACACCAAGTACAGGCTGAAGTAAACGCTCGAAATCAGCGAAGATAACGAAGGGAACTTTTAAATTATGTTTGTGGTTGACAAACCGAATAATGTTTTCTTTTTCACCTGGCATTGTTATTCGTTGTACTTCCGAACAATATTGTAGATGCTTTTGTAATTTTTCATTGTCGGAGCAACTGTGTAAACGACGATAACAGAAGTTCTTCTTATTTTTTGTTTGCTGTACTGTCTACAAACAAGTCCGTTAAAACCGACAATCGTCTAGAAAATTTAGATTTTGTCACTTCAAAAGAAAATACAACATGTGGACGAGGTGGTGGTATTAATTTTAGATGTCCCACCAAACCAGTAATTTCATATGATTTAACACAAGCGAAGAAAATAAATTTTCTTCTATATCAGCTGTAGCAAGGTACTTTAGCATTAATCCTCGAGTAGATGGCACAATTAGATCAACGACCTCACAATCAACATTTGACAGAATCGTCTTCCGATACGATGACATCTAAACTTTATGCAAGATTTTTGCAAGTTCTCCTCGACTAATACAGCTATGAACCATAACATGATAGCTTCTCTATCATACGTTATATAACAAATATTTTTTCTTTGCAATTGTTCTTTAGTAGCACGTTATCAGGTCCGTTGTTTACCAAAAGAAGATTAACAGAATTTTTTTATCATCGCTGAAAAAACACCTGCGAATAGCTTCTTTAAGCTCAAGATGATTCATGATATTTGCTTTTTCATGATATCTTATTTTGTCCATTGTTAATTTATTAAAATTAGATAAAAGACAATTATAATATAAATCTACTCGAAAGACTCACGTATTTATACAACACACCATACGAAGATATTATTGCCAAACCAAATACCAGTGACGTAGTCATCAACAACGAAGTTCTAGATATCAACGATGATGATGTCGGTGAAGAAATAAACGCCGTTGCTGATAAGAAAAATTATGGAAGACCGACAACTGGTAGATGTAATGTAACATATTACATTGCAAAAATATTTATAAAATTTAATTTTACAGTTATGGAGAATCAATTAGTTTGTCAGTTGATAAAGCCCTTTTTAAACACTACAACAGCGGCTTTGGCGCCGCGTAAAAAAGTATAAAATTTGATTTTATTTTTGTCACGATCTTCAACTTGATGTACAATAGCGAAGATATCGCCAGTGGCACACGAAAATCGTATTTGATATTGTTATGTAAATCCACAAAAACGTTATTTCACAATGTTTAGCTCGTTGAGCTCCGTAGTTGATATCCAACTATTAAATTTATCGCTGTAACTGCCCCACTTCACGAGGCTTTTATTGCCACGCTTTTTGATCACTCGTTCGATAACGAAAACATCTTGATCTGTTCTCTGTAATTCTTGTTCGTAAAACTATCAATTACTGGTTCTCCAGCTAGATCTTTTAGCGTGTACGTTACAGGCGTCGTCGCCAGAACTTTATCAACGACAAATACTTCTTCAGTCCAGTTTAGAGTAAATCCTTTTTCAAATACATTTTTTGTCAGAGAAATTTAAACTCGATCTCCGATCTTAAATTTATGTCGCCGATACATATTTTCGTTTGCTAGTATCCGATTTTTAATGGCGTCATATGGTAACATTTTTATCGTTTAATGTTTCGTACTGTTGTAATCAGATACTATGTGCGGAAGATCATCAAAATATCTGTTTGTGTTTTCAACTGTCAGGTGTTTGTGGATCCGCTCGTTTAGTGTACGATTAAATCGTTCAACGATAACGCTTTTTCCTTCATTTCCTGTAACATATTTTTTTATGTTATTTTGCTCCAAAACCTGTTCACATTTTTTATCAAAAATCTCCACTCCATGGTCAGTCCTAATTTTATTTGGTTTTCTCTCCGTGCTAGCTATAATTTGTTTCAATGCATCAGTTTTCGATGTTCCTGTTTTATCTGCGATGGGTATACTAAACGCGTATTTACTAAAAACATCAATGACGTTAAACAAGTATTTCTTATTATCATTAAACTGGACAAAATTGGATGTATCTACTAAATCTATTTCCCAGATATCATCAACGGCATTCGCGACAACCTTACATCGCGGAAACGTTTGTTTTAGGTTTGTGTAGTTCGGCTGCGAGCGATTGCACCGCAAGCTCCTGCTCTCTACCGAGACCAAGTTTATATTTTGTTCCAATTAATCCTTGCACTAGCTTCCTGTGAAATCGTTCTCGCAGATTTACTGGTTTCATATCATGAAGTTCGTTTAGCATTATCTTATCACAGCCAGGCTTATCTTGTTCGTTGTCTCTATAACAGATGTCGTGAAGCATTGCTATCGCATCAACTTGATTATAAGGCTCTTGTACAGGCAGTGGATTATCGTTCTCGTCTATTTGTTTAGCTAGTGGATTATGCGGCCCAGTGTATTTGTGACCGGGCAACGCCCAACCACCTTTTGGTTTTGGTAATTTTCCAATAAGTTTATGAATATTTATTCCAGAGCCAATTACTTCTCGGCGATTGCAGGATTGGCAATATGGAACAATTTTATCTTGTTCGATACATAAGTCTTTGTCGCAATCACAATTGCACTTTTTCATTGTTTTATTTTTTTTGTCAGACAAATTAGTTTAATCATTAACCAGAATAACTTTATTGCAACGACTTTGTCGTCGCGGAATTATATCAACACCCAATCCACTTTGTGGATCGCCAGCCACCGACTTTGTCATTGCCAGGAATATACTGTTCGTTTTACCACAAACAGCACAATTACTTTTTAACATCATTCTGTTGTTTTTTTGTTTTTTTCTGTTCGCTCGTCCGTGTTAGACGTTTTGGTTTTGCATTTGAGACAGTATGTTGCGTCATTTTTTATATATTTGATTGTAACAAATAATTAATCGTGACCGGCAGAGCACGTTATCTCGAGTGATTTCTCGCTAGGTTATCGTTGTTCTTTCTCGGGTACCTATCAAATTGTATAATAAACTTTAGAAAATTTGGATCTCTTGACATCTGCCGGACAAACATAAAACAGTAATAACCACAAGCGGATGTTCCGATTGGTTGTAGTTGATTAGATGAGTAATTTGTGTTTTTAAATTTTAAAAAAACATTTTTTTAGAATATCACTCGGAGGAGGTCCGAACGAATCAAAATAATTATCATTGTATACAGCGATACAATGATCCTGATGATTGTCTAGAAGAAAAAAAAACTAGTTGAAATCCTGTTAAAAAAATACTGCTCAAGCTTGACAAGGAAAATATAGATTGATAATGCAATCGGATCTAATAAAAGCACGAGCTTATGGTGGTAGAGCGCAAGAAGAAAAATGAATAAATGACAATCATGGTCATCTTGACAAACTTGCGGAAGCTAATAAAATAAAATTAAGCAAAAACAAAAAGTTACACAATACTTTTTCAAAACGAGAAATTTTTAAGCATCTCGGTATGTATTACCACGACAAAGAAACCATAGTTAAAATCGCTACTATATCAGCGGATACAGAGTTAATAATCAAAGCTTACTTAAACGCAATTTTACAAATGATACGTGAAAAACTTGATCCGATTATTGTTAACAAATCTCTAGCGATAATAAAAAATCTTGACGAGGAAATTGATAATCTCAATGATGTTGAGCGAGAAAAGTTTTTTGAAGAAGTCGAACCAACAAGGTTGGAAGAAAAGATTGATTCTTACTATAATATCAGTGAAGAAGATGGTGTTCCACTCCCATTACTCCAACGCTCTAGACAATTGTCAATACGAAATTATTACCCTGAAGTTGAGAAAATACTCACGAAACCATGTGAAAATTTAATGTTAAAAGTAAGTTCTGCTATTGGTCTTTTCCGAATTAACAGAAACATACTCCGAAAAGTAATGCTAAAAAATTCATAGTCGCATACGTAATTATCAGACAACATCTTGTCCTCAAAAATTTTACGTTGGATCAATTAAGCTTGGTACTCGGGTTTATCGATGAAACAGAAAGAGAATACGGTGATTTGGTAAATGAAACAGATTTGTATAAACGTGAAGTAGAAAACTTGTTTTGATTCCTACAGTTGGTTAAAGAAAAATGAGGTATTAACAGATAAACGGTATAAAGATACTTCGTCGGATGTTTATGACAAGTATAGAGATTTTATAGCTGATCCTAACAATGTTAAGTTCCGTGAGTTTCTTGATTTAATTGTTGGTACTAGAACTTTTGTCATTGTATAAAAATTGTAAACAAATATTGTATAATGAAAAAAAAGATTATCGATTTCAATCATGTTTCAGGAGATATTCCAAAACCAGATGTTGACGCTCTAATACAGTATTACAAATTTTATCATAAAAACCTTTGGTGTGTAAAACAACGTTACAAGTATTACAGTAGAATACTTCGGTAATATCATATTTACCACTGCTAATGACCGGCTGTGCTATAATTTCAAGTGCAGCATCATTAAACCCGTTTTTGTTAATAATATCCGGTGTTGGTGTTTCTCTTGCAATAGCGTGTAAAAAAATGAGCCTCGACTTGAGACTTTAAAAAACGCTTGCAAAACAGCAAGTATCACTTATAAAAAATTGCTTGATCAGATACGAGGCAAAGGAGGAGAAGGACCCAGAAATGCGCGAGCGCTACAGCAATAGACGTCGTGTACGTCCCAGAACCCAGACCGTACTTTAAATTGTCAAGTTTAGTCCAGTTAGATTAAGGGACAGAACCTATTACCAATAGTGTGTAAGCCACCTGTGCAATTAACCAAATAAAAGAAGTTTTAAAAATTTCGCTAATATAATTCGAAGTTGGAATTTAGTGTACAAAATGTACATAAATTTCAAAAATTATACCAATCAGCTAAGTCAAAGCGACTCATATTTTTCGTGTCACGCGTAAGAATTAAACAAAATGGACAAAACATTTTGATGGTGGAGGAACCAAAGGATCAAATTCGAATTACACGATAGAGATTTTATCAAAAAAGTTTTCAAGCCAAAATGAAAACCTATACATTCAGGCAATATTAAAAGTCAGGTTTCCGTCTTCTTCTGACTTCTCTGTACTTATTCAGTCGTGTCGTCTGGGCATTTCTTCTCATAAAGTCAAAGATGTCGTCTTCCAAAGGCAGCAATCCGCACGAATCAAAATACTCCACACAATCCTCTTTAGGGAAGTAGGCGGCTACCCAGTGGGTTCCTGGGAGATGACTGTCGTCCGTGTTGATGACATAAGCTTGATGGTCTTTAGGTCTCATCTTTAGTACACACAACAGGATTCCAAGAAGCAGTGTACGAACTATTGTTCAAAAGGTAATAAAGTTCCCAGGTATCCATTTTTTTCACAGGTAATGATAAGTCATCAATTCAATTCTGACTTTTTGCTTGAAAACCTCTGACAAGTACCTGTTTCTTCGCTTCGTCTCCGCACTCTTGGACAAGACAGCTTCGATGCGATAGATCTCCAGTGTAGTCAATGGAGGACAGGAATGATACACTGATGCAACACTGCTTCTTCCGAGATGAGACCCCAAACGTCCTCCAGATACTCGTCCACTTTTTCTTCTTGACTCATCATCAGACATTTATCGTGTTGAATTTGACTGGGAAGATCGTTTTGACACCCATAAAATCTTTCTTAGTCAATTCCGTAATTTTTTTTCTGCCAGGTATTTAGCAAAACAGGAGACTAAATGTTGTTCTTGTTCTGACCATCTGGCCATGACCACAACGTCCTCTTCTTCTTTGTCTTTGGTTTCTGCTTCCGTTATCCTCCCATTCCATTTCCAAAAATTCTCCACCGTTCAAAGAGGGATAAGCGTCTTCCATAGCTTCTAATAGTTTAGAATGACTTCTCTCAAACTGTTGATTTCTAACGTATTATCGACTTCTGCATACAGGATGATGTTCACCGTCTCGGCGAGAGCGTCTGCAAACTGAAGTTCCACACGCAGTTGACCGGATTTTATAGGGTGGAAATGTCCCTCGTCGCTGCCTTGGTCTGGAGTGAAATCAAAGGCCCACAAAGTGTAGATTCCTGCATAATCCTCATACGAAATGCCGTGGCTGGTGTTGGTCCCTAGTTGTCAGGTGGTTTTGCTGAGGGACAAGTACGACCTCAAGTAATTCCTCTGGGCAAAGTTAGGCTCGAAGGGTCTGGTACACAAGGTCTTGCCATCGCGAGTGACTTCGATCTTGGACACTCTGTAGTGCTTAAACTGAAAAGGATTTGCAGTGACGGCTTCGTTGAGAGCTGCACTGCTAACGATGCCAACGATTAAACGTTTGGGTAACTGTCCTTGGAACAGATGATCTTCCATCTAGGATCGGAGTCCAGCAGCAATGGTGAAAGTTTTCACTTCTACGCGTTGGCAGTCGTTCTGCTAAGAGTGTGACCCGCTTTAGGAAACACTTCCACGCGGCGCACGTAAAGTCTGGCTTCTTGGATGATGGTTTTGTACTCGTTAGCATGAGCCATCAAATGGAAAGCGGGACTGCTGAGATTCAGTCTCAGGCGGATATCCACTCCGTCCGTCAAATACGTGTCCAAATGCAAACGATCCATCAGTTCTAAACTACGTCCTGGCAGGATTTTCTTTCGACGGTCGTTAAAGCCATCAGGATCGTCATCTGCTGTCAGGACTGTGTCGTTAAACTTGTCCTCGCCTACTGTGTCAGGTTTCCATACCACGCAAGCATCTAGATGAGTGATCTTGGCCTCTTTTCCATACGTCAAGAAATTTTCCTGGTACGCTCGGTAAGGGTAAGTATCCATGCTACTGCTGACCAGTTTGTTATTCAAGTACAAATCCACTTCGCTGACAAGGAATGCATGAAGTTGTTGATGGGAGCTACTCTGACATCGGCTCCTGGAGCGATGTCGTCCGTTTTGATCACTGTGACTTTCAGATACAAGTAACTACTATTCAGATAGATGTAATCTTCGGGCTGTCCTTTGATTTCAAACTCGATGGGGGCTGAATCCGCGAAAGAGGAGACGGGATGAAATTCTACCCATTGGGATTCTTGCATCATCATCATAGTGGTTGGCATGACAAACAGATCCAGTTCCGACTTTGGAACATGCGCAAGACTCTCGGTGCATCATTTTTTCTCACTGTTTATGATTTAATAATCACAAACGTCTAATTCTCGGACGGTTCTTCTTTTCTCAGTCCTTCTAGCTCTGGGGGTATGAAGTCCTCTGAGGGGGTGTCTTCGTCGTCTAGTTTTGCCTTGCCCTTGCTGTGGCGTCTGGGAAGCAGAAATGTCTGACACGGCATTTATAGGAGTTTCTCGTCGGCCCAAAATGTCTTTGCCCGTTTGAAGCAAGACATTATTGCCTGCTCTCAAGAAAACTTCTTTGGGATTTTGTTTGTCGATCATGACATTTTGGAGAAATTCTTAGCCTTGCGTGAAAGCGGCATCTTTCAAGGCGTGCAGTCCTCGTGTCACCATCGGTTTCAAAACGGGGGCCACCGAAAGAAAGGCAGATTTCAGCATATCTCCTAAACCGTGTCGTCGTTGTCGAGCGTCTCCATGGTACACAGGATATATGACTTACAAGTTGTTAGAGTAATCATTTTCGAAAACGGAGTTTCACTGTGACTTTCCCTTTGGTGAACGGAATATTTTGTCGGAGATCTCCTTTTATAGTAATGTTGACAGTGTCAAAATATGACTTACTGACGGCAGATAGTGAGGATATACAAATTCTCGGTGAACGTGATAGGTGTTTCCACCTTCCTCGTCAGCGTTCATGGCAGAATCCACTTTGAAAGGAATGACACGCACTAACGGTACGGAAGTGTGTCCCACCACGTTGTACTCCACCACATCGGAGTACACAAAGATCAAATTGAGCCCTTGGCTCATTTCTACCGGGAATCGAAAATATTTTGCAAAATCCAAGTTGCCGGTAATGGCTGGTATTTCGTTTGTAATCTTGATCAACTTGGGTATCCACCCAAAATGTCATACAATGGACAAAATGTTATGGCCAAAGCTTTGTCCTCTGAAAATTTTATTAGTAGGCGACGAGCCTCTTTATGGTACTCGAGGGAGACACTTTTTCTGGCTTTCTCCAAGTTTTGTTGCACTTGCTCGTCATGAACTTCCACCGTAACAGTGTTTTGATTTTGAATGATGTTTTTGATTTGTGTAGGGTGAATCATTTCCACCAAAGCTACTTCCCAATGGGCTTCGTGATCCAATTGGATGGCCTGAGGTAATTTGGCCGTGAAACACCACAAGGAGTTGTTGGGAAACACATCCATGGAACTGTCACTGGGTAAAGTCAAGTAAAATTGGTTACTCATAATTCCAGAATTCTACTGATCGAGGGGTCGCCGGAAGTCAGAGGAGTGTCAAAAAGAGGATTGTTTTGGCTGTTGTTGGAGTGGTGACTGTTGGAAAGGTGACTGATGTTGGGCGCAAGACTCCCGTTGTTCCCATTAGAAGAGTATTTCAGGGAAGGATTGGGAAGAAGGTAACCGATGCAACTGCTCAGTAAAATGGTCCACAACTATTTGTCTCCTACTTGCAAACTCAAACTGTCAATGGCAGCAGCAATGACACAATACACTACAAAGATTTGGCAGATAAAGACGATTTGCGTTTTAGGCACACGTTTTCCACACCACATCCACAAGGCTTTCCTTTGTAGATCTTGCACAGAAGTACCGAGTGAAGGAATGGTCACTGCTGTAGTGGTTGAGGCTGTGTTGAAGGGCATAATGGTCACTTCCTTTTATAGTCGATGACTTGCGAAGCGTCGATCCAAGAGTCAAAGATATCCTTTCCAATGTACTTTGACTTCTTTGACACGTCGTTTTCCCACTTTTCGGGTTCTTCGATCGAGAATGCTTTCGATGTCGTACACATCGTCTTCTTTTTTTGGTCACGCGTTGTAACTCGGGCAGAAAAAACGTTCCTTTTAACATTTCCCCGTTCATGTCTTCCAATTTATAGACGGTACGATGTCGGCCACGCACTCGTCCAGTGACACGAAACAATTCGGTGGTCCAGTTGGGTAAGTAACCTTTGTTGAAAGTGCGTTTGGTTTTGCCAATGCGTACCCAATCTCCTACCGTCAACACTTCACCTTTCTTGAGGACAGCCACAGTCGGGCACGTACCAAACAGGAGCTCAAAAACAGCCACTTCGTTGTCGGGAGTCACTTCTTGGAGAGCACATCAGATGCTCCGATGGTAAGATTGGTTGAACGCTTTGACAAGGTGCGGTTAGACGTCGATGTACTTGAGAGTGTGTTGATGCGTAAAATATTTCCACATGCGTTCTTTCAAGGTGTGTTGAAAACGTTCCACGATGCTGGCTTTAGTTTCGGGATTCTCAGTGGTGAAAAACTGAATGTCTCGTTTCTTTAATTCTTTTTGGAAAGCTTGGTTCAGAAATTCGGTGCCTTTGTCGGTTTGCCATCGAAGAGGCTGACGACCACTCTGTTTCTACACCAGTTTGAGGGTTCGCACTAACTCACTGCTCGATTTGGAAGTCAATGGCACGACCCATTCAAATTTGGAAAACACCTCGATGACACAAAACAAATTTTTGTAGCCACGATTGTAGGCGGATAAATGAGAGACATCGGCTAAACATCGGCTTGCCATTGATGATCGATGCCCTCCACTCGGGTGCGGCTTCTGGAAAATTTTCGTCGAATGGGTTTGTGTAAGGTGTACATGGCTAGTTTCTGTAACCATCGTTGCACTTGAGATAAACGGACACTTTTCAGTTGGGTTCTGGCAGCACGATACAATTTCTGAACTCCTCCGTATCCCGCAGGATGAGATGGATCGTAATAAATGGTGGCTAACAACTTCTCCATCAGAAATAGGTCACACACTCTTCACGGATGCTAATCTGGATGGGGCGAGGGAGTGATTTGGAAACGGCTTTACGTGTCCGATGCGCCACGGGAGTGGAATTTTCACTTGTATTTTGACCAACTCTCAGTAAATGCGTTCTCTTAATTCCACTAGGGTCCCACTAAAGGTAGGTAGTGACAGTGTGGAGACCTTCGAGCATGTTCCAGGTAAGCAGAATCTTTCTGTTCCCACTCATGAAGTGACACACCGCAACTGAAATACTTGACTTTCTCACCTTCACCCAAGTAGATAAATCCGGCTCTGGTTAATTCTTCGGAGGTAGGTCCTCTCAGATATTTAGGCCATTTTCCTCGGAAGGTTTCGAATCGACTTTCAAAGTCGCAGTATTCAGGCAAACACACAGGGAATGAATATTCTTCTTTCACAGGTTCATTTCGATGAGGGTACAGTGAAATCCGCAGGAGTTTGCACAGGGTTGGATGACATCCATAGTGGGGTAGCCGCATAGTTTCAGGTGTAGGATGACATAGACAATGAAAACCAGTAAAGTGAAAAGGTGTACGATAACGAGTGGTATCGCTTCGCATCCTTCAGGTTTTACACGCACAGCATCACTTTCCACGGTAGGTATTGTAGTAGTAGTTGTAGCAAATATCACATGATGTGATACTGAATCGCTGAGGTCACAGCGTGCGGCATTCCTGCAACCGCAAGGCATAGCATCGCACTCCACTTGAGAATCACCGATCTTGAATGGTGTTGTCTGTTAGCATTCTTCTTTCTTGCTTGGATTTGGTAGTCACAATGAACTATCGGTCTTGCACGTTTTCCCTTTTTATATGTTGGCCAATATCGGCGTGTCCGTACGGTAAAGTGAAGTAGTTGGGAAGCCGTACTTGCTTATGGTAGACGATTTGACAGACTTTTACAAAGGCCGACTGACGATTTGGTGTGTGGCTAAACGTACAATCTTGTGAGGTTGGTAGGTATTCACTTTAAAATCTCGATCCTCTCCAGACTGCAAGGCTTCTTTCAATACCCAGAAGTTCACCACTTGACTGGTGCGATAATTGAGATTCAATCCTTTCACTTTACACTCGGTGTGCACTTCTTGTTGGTCCCGGTATTCGTAACCGTAATTTTTAGGACCGCCACTAGCAAAACTTAAAATCTTGTCGTTGGGGTGCTCGTCCGTCCAGCTCCTAAGCGGTCTCCTTCGATGACAGGGTGACGTTGACCCAGGCGATCGATATAGATGCAACTGTCCGTGTCAAAATACAGCACACGTTCTCCTAACAGTTCTAAAGCTTCGTACAGTTTTAAGCGAATATGAACTGTCACGTAGGCCGCAATGAAGACATTTCCAAAATCGTCGGGTTATACAAAGACCAGTTCTTCCTCGAATTGACCAGGATCAAGTCTTCACGAAGGACGTCCACGAGTTTCGTATATGTGGTTTTGTCGTGAATCATCTGTAAGTAACGGGAAGGTTCTGTCAAATACTCCGCCTTGGGTAAACACGGTCGTTTTGCCATTTGACCCCACAAACAATTCAACATCACTTTAGCAAACGATCGCCTTCCTTCGTTTTTCTCGAAGTGATCTAAAATGATGCCATCCTGCTCCAAGTATTTCTCTATGAATTTATCTTGGTCTTCGGGAGTGTGACACAAGGAAGAATAGCCGCTGGCTTCTTGTTTCAGTTGCAAAAAAGCATCCACTTAGTCCTCAAAAATGCCTTTCTGAGTCTCGGCACCCTTGTGGTACTGTTCTCTCTTGGGAAAGTGGTAAATTTCGTAAACTTCTAACAGTTGGTATACCAGGTCCAGAGCTTTGAACAATTCCTGTCAAGGCGCGTTCTTTCTGGGTGTGCTGACAAGGTTGGTCTTGGTTACACGTTTCGGCACAAGTACGGCACAAGGGAAACATCAATTTTCTTTGGCAATGGTGAGGTTAAACGGGATGGTACAAGTCCGTTGGAGGCAAGACTTTGCACTTAATCAATCCTTCGCATTGCCGAATGTTGTCCAAGTCGATGTGTTCTGTCAGCAATTGCTGGTGCTCTGCAGAAAAGTGACAATATTTGCACCCGTAAGGATACAGCAAACACACGTCCAAATATTTGATTTCTTCTCCTTTCTCCTCGTCAGCTTGGTACAGCAAACAGGTGGCATTCGTTCGTCCTCCATACAAACTGTCCCGCGGGTTCAGTGGGTCCACCAACTTTTAACATTTCACGATGCATTTAAACTCAGGATCGGTTTTCAAACGGTGATCGTACTCGTGTTCACACATTTCCACCACTTGGTATCTTTGTTGTTCTACCTTCAAGCGCCGTTGACAAGTGGCCTGGTACAAGTCTTCCATGGTACGTTGTAAAAACTGATTTTTGGTGTTGAGGGTAGCAGATAGAACATCCGTGAAATACGCACCCGTTAAACTCGTACATGATCTGAGGGTTTTCTAAGTCCCAACCATCCGCTGAATACGTTCCGATGGTCTTTTTGCCTCCTCCGTTGGGGGCGTGTTGGATCCATTTGTTTTCCTTGTCGCACAAGTGATGTAGCCAGTGTAGGGCTTTGACCGAGTATTGACGTTTGACAAGATTGGTCGTTTGAGGGCTTATTACAGCTAGGGTGTTTTCGGGCATGAATCGTTGGCGGTACACTAAGGAACATGCTTTGGCAATGGTGCAGGCTTCTTTCAAAGGATCGATCCCTCCGTGTTCTATGAACATTTCTCGAAATTTTTCACAGCAACGCCGTTAAATGTCTGCGTCGGAACGACAAGTATTGTATGTAACATTTCTTCATGAAAGTCGAAGGGGTCCGAGGCGTGAGAGTGGTACCAAGCGTATAAAGCTTCTTGTTGTTCGATGCGCATGTTGTCGGGGTCGTAGTAGTGATCCTCAGGCAAATGGGGTATAACGGCGTGTTGATCGGCTTCGGTATTGAAAAAGTGCGGAAATAGCCTTTGGCCATTTCTGTCATTCCAAACGTTTTAGGCATTCGGCTCAAAGGCATGGCCAAGTAACTCATTGAATCTTTAAACGGTACTTGTCCCACTTGCATGGAAATGATTTTGGCTCCGCTCAAAGTCACTTTAGGACGTTCAGTACTTCGTTCCGTACAGTATCTGAGAAGGAATTGCACATCGTATCCCGAGAAATTTTGAGCCATCACCGTCGCAAAGCGATGACAATCTCCGTAATGTTCGATGTCCTCTTGACTCTGCGTCTCGTCGATGGAGACTAAGATCCATTGGACGAAATCGGCCAACGTGTTAGGTCCCCGAAAGATTCTTTCACGTCCTCCAGGAATCTTGTTGCAGTGAGGACAATGACTAAAAATAGGTTCTTGGATGCACTTCTTGCACGCTCGATGAGCCACGCAGAAATAGGGGATGTGAATGCCAGTCTCTTGGATGAATTCGAAATCGAAAAAGATGAAATTGGCTTTCTTCTGGTCATATTTCTCTTCATGTTTGGAATGGTATTTCTGAATGTAGCATTCGTGTTCCAAGTCCACGATTTGGTAACAAATGTGACATCGTTTCTTTCCTGAAAGTACGTGAGCCTTGGCAGTATTGTTACGTATCACTTGTCCACAAGTAGAACACAATCTCAGGAGCTGACAAGCACTTTTCCGCTGTGAACCTTGCGTATTCAGATGTTGTTGGTAACAGGTAGGGCTGACAAAAGTGCGCTGACAAGTAGGGCAATGCACTCGTTCTTGTCCTTCGTCAAGACAAGGTTTAGAGGCCAAACGTCCCTCACATTTCGATCCACAATGCTTGTGTTGCTCTCGATTGTTATAGCCTTAGTCACATTTCTCACAGTAATAACTGTATCACAGGAATGGGGCGATACTGGTAATAATATCGAAATGTTCATCGTGATGATAGACGTTAATGTATTTTCCGTCTTTGAAATTTTTGCCTGGAAACATCAGAGGTCCACCCACTTCTTGAGGGTGTACTTTCAAGGTGTAGCGTGGAGCGAAGATGTCTTGCAAATTTTTGCATTTCAGGAATGCCGCTTGGTGTGTCTTTAGATAGCCCCGCTTGATGTAACAGGGGTTCTGCTTCTCTTCGTTGTTTGGGTCGGTTTGAGTTTTGAATAGTTTTCCAGGCTCTTTTCCATTCTTCCTTTGTCGTTCTTGTCGGCATACGTTCGTCCCACCATGATGGAACGTGCTAAGCACATCTGGTCTTGAGGGTTGTTAATTTGAACAATGCTGCGCTTGATGCAGCGAAGGTCTTCTATCAATAATACCTTTTTGCAACCGGTCCCTTTGGGAAGAGAAACGTGGGTCATGAACAGTGTCGCTTTTCCATCGGTGATGTGAAACTTGTCGTTGGATTGTTGCACGTGTTGAATCTTGTCTATGGCTTTGGAAGGTGTCAATTCTGCTGGGCTGCTAAACTCAATCCAAACGGGGGACTTCAGACTATCGTGATAAAGGGAAAGTCTCAAGCGATCGTCTTCTTTGGGTTGACATTGCCGTTTCAGTGTGGTCAACAACGAATCCCACACATCGGTGATGAACTCTTTTGCTTTCTCCAGCGGTACGTCGGACTTGAAATCTTTAAACTAAACTGTGTACGCGTAGGCCGTGGTTCTAAATTTTCTAGAGGAGCGTTTTTCCGTCTCCCGAATGTGGTGATACTTTTCGGGTGATAGTGGTGACGTTTGGTTTGGAATAGGCTCTCGAATGTGATAGTACTTTTCAGGGTTTACTGGTGGTAGATTTTGGTTTGGTGTAGACTCTCTGGGACTTGGTTCTGGTTCACTCATGTCATCTTCGAAATCGCTGGCATGAATCTGAGCTAAGACTTCAGCGACTGTGTGAGGCGATAGGTCACGTTTCTGCCTCTTACTTTCTTCTCCTTTCTTCACGAAATTTGAAACGCAATTGTCCCCTATATATCCATGTCAGGCCAGTGTATATATAAAGGGTCAGTGTCTTCCCTCCAAGTATTCATTTCACTCTCAAGCCTACCAGAAGATGGAAGAGCCCACACAGATCGAACTTCTGATCAGAGCTTTGTGAGGTGTCATACGAAGGTTTTCTTCAGAGAAGCCGACGGACTACTTCCCCTCCTTTCGAGATAAATGTCAAGATACTTGATATATCTGTCAGAAGAACGGGCATTGGTCTTCTCAATGTCCAGACCGTCAAAAAAGCAAGACAGGTGTCAAAAAGACAGATGTCAAGATACCCTGTTATCATTGTCAAGAGAAAGGACATTGGTCTTCAGACTGCCCTAAGAAACAACAGGAGGAAGAGAGGGGTTCAAAACGAGAAGAAGGGGAAGAACCCCGTCACGTCAAGAAAGAGAAGAAAAGAAGAGAAGAAAGTGAGGAAGAAGTGGAGGAAAAAACTGTGAAAGTGAAGAAATTCAAAAAAGGAGAGTGAACAAAGACAAAAAAGAAGCTAATGAACTTTTCAAAGTGTTGTGTTGTGTTGTGACATTAGACTGTATATTTGTACCAGAATATAACAGAAAGAAAACGTAAGTGTCTGTTGGTTTTGATTTTTTTAGAATTATGAGGACCTATACTGACGCACTCACACACGTACATCATGGGGAAAAAAGTGATTCTGAGTTTTAATTAATTTTGGCAAATATTCCGTAGTCTCTTTTTGAGAGAAGTGGGTGGCTCGGAAAAGGACCGTTGGGTGTTTGTTTTAAAACAAACTCAGGAACGGGAAGTATTCAGCTTTACCTGCCTTATCCCTTTGCCACAGCCAAGACCTACTTCTGGACCTGCTCCTGTCGATGATTTGGTAGAAATCACTAGGGTGGGTGTCTCAGGCGTAGTAGATGTGTGAACAGGGTTGGGCTGTTTGGCTCAAGGTCTTTTTCTCTTGGGTCGTAATAAAGAAGTCTGATACATTTGTTTCAGACTCCTTAACTCTGCCAAAATGTATAAGACTACCGTCACCGTTTGACTTTTACCGTTCTCCTTTTCTCCTAGACCTTGTTTGTTCTCTGCTTCTTCTTCCTGTCGTTTCCTTCTTACCTCTTCTTCCTCTCGCTGTTGCTGTTGAAGGAGGAAAGCTTGTTTTGCTTCTTTCTGCTGTTGCAAAAATTTCTCCAATTCTTCTTCTGTCTCTGTTTAAAATCCTCGACGTGTGGTAAAGAAGGAGAAGATGGCAAAGGTACTGGTATCGGAACAAATTCTTGCGAAGAAGAGAGAAAATCCACTAAATCCCAATCAAAATTGGTCTCTTCTGGAAGTAGGACCGTGTTGGTTTTGGTATCCGCTGCTAAGCCATCACTTCCCGTCTCCGCGGCCGGTGCACCCCAATTCATTGTCTTCTTAGTTTCCGTCATGTTCTAACTCTGTCACATTGATTCACTGCGTATCTATACAAGGAATGTGACGTTACAGGCAGCTCTCTTCGGATTGGAAGACAGATTCCGCACTGTGACTGAATTTTGTAGGATTGGTGAAAGAACTCAATCCGTTTCGATCCGCTCTTCCACTATGAATAACCGCGGTTCACTTCATTCCCTTCACCCGTTCTCGTCACAAGATGTGGACTAATGTAGAATCGTCTACCCTCCTATCGTTGATGCTGTTCAACCCGGACTATCCCATGTATGTGAAATCATCATGGGCCATCACCCAGATCACTGAGACGGCCTTTGGAAACGAAGAATCTATGTGGAGAGACAAGGTTGTCTGAAGAGAGTATTAACCTACGGTCCAGAGGTCAGACGAAGTTTGAGTAAGAGAAGAAGATCCGTGCGATGCCCTCTATGTTAACGGAATGATGCTAACAAAAAATCCAGAAGCCCTTTTCAGGGCCACTCCATTGCCTCGAAAAGATTTACTCTCTCTTGCCTAAAAAAATTTTTAGTCGATTATATATTTTATGTGTGATAAATTTAGGGTCGCTCCATTGCTTCGCGAAGATATTATTCTCTCTTGCCTAAAATATTTTAAGTCGATTTTATATTTTATGTGTGATAGATTTATGTTCATAAATCTATGTATGTGTCATATATATGTCTATGTCTATCCATTGATATGTCCCGCCAGTCCCGCCCCGCCAGGTGTTATATTGTTCGTATAGTTTATGAACTAGCTGAACTTACCCGCCACTCGCTTTTTTCCCTCTCTTTGGCCCGATTGAGGTCAGCCACTTGCAACATTGTTGCCAATGTCCAGTACCGTGACGTCACCCTACCTGTTTCATTCCTATAGACCCTATACAAACTTAATCCATTCCCTTGTCTTTATACAGCCCCAACCTTCTGTCCGTATAAATCTTGTCCTTATGCAGCCCCAACCTTTTTCTTGTCCGTATACAACCCCAAGGGGTCTTGTAATGGTAATTTCCATTGTCTCTATACAGCCCCCCCCCCCTTCACTACTGTTGTAGAATGATGTTGCCAGCGTTTGGAGATCATCAAGTTACAGCCATAAATAAAATTTGTATTGCTCTACATTAAATACGTGATCTTTTGTTCTGCGTTCTTTTACTATCGGTGATGATGCAAGTAATATCAATGGCATTATCATTAAAGATCGTAGTATATTAATTGTCTGAAATCAAGAATCTTCGACGATATTCTTTAACAAATGGGTTAGACCGCATGTCTATCTCGTAAAAACTTTTAAACAAACAAACATTATCTCTTGATACCTACAATTTTCTTTTATGCTAAACTCATGAAATAGCTATATCACTTCTCTGGAAACGGTTGAACTCAATACAATGTTACGTTGTGTTATTATTTATGACGTGTAATAATGTAGTTATTATTTGTGATTTTATTATTTCGTATCCCTACACGAGTTAGGTGATATAAAACAAGTATACTGAACTCGTGCGCTAGCAATTTTTATTTTTTTTTATTTTTCCATTGTCGCATCCTTACAAAGTTGGTTAAAACGTATCTAATTAGTTTAATGGCGTTAATTAAATCATGAATGCTCTAGGAACAACATATCTACTACTTGTAATTGTTATATATTTCATTTCACTACCAATTTCCAAATACTCTTTCCATAGTTCCTTGCATCACTTACGAAGTAATTGATATGGTGGATATCATGCATAATACATTGTTTCATTTAAAAGATGGAGATAAAAATCATAATCTCGCCCAGGCTCATGGTGGAACAGCTGCTCTCTCCAAAATGTGCAATTTTAGAAATTTTTCTAAAGAATAATATTGTCATCATGTGAAACAAACAGCATCAAAATCAGTTCATTCGTCCTGGTTAAAAATCTTGGGACACGTGTATTTCATGGATGATAATTTTGTTAAACAAATAAATAATAATTATTTCAAAAACAAGAAGATCTAAGAGTGATTTATCAAAAGATTAAATCAGTTTGATAGTTCGTTGATTTGCTGATCCTGCAGATGCGATACTGTCTGTCAGTACGCAAAAACTGATACCTAACGGAAACTTAAATGGGATATTTTATAACTTCTAATCAAGTGGGGTTAAAGTTAGGAAAATTTTGAGCATGATCTTATTTCACCTGTCGTTACAAGCATGCCAGATTTCAATGATGTCGAGAGATTCCACGAATTATTTTGGATTCTGGTATTAGGAGTATGAGCTGTAGTTTTGTACCCACACCTTTTCTTGACTACGGTTTCCAGTAAGCCGGCTTTGTGTCTTCGATTTCTGGTCAGACTGTTTCGTGACTACGGTTTCTGATTCGACTGCTTTGTGACGACACTTTTTAATTAGACTAAATTTCTTGAGGACCACGTGTCAGCTGGGTATTTTATGACCATATATATTAACCTCGTTATGTAAAGAAACACACACACACACACACACACACACACACACACACACACATATATATATGTATATATATATATATATATATATATATATATATCATTAACCTTAGATGTGATTGTTTTCCTGGGGTTTTTTATACGCTGTAATCGAAGGGATAAAAAATCGTAGAGTGACACACATTCATTCATTTTAAATCTGTGTAAATGAGTCTGCGAAGATACATGAGTATGTGGGTATTGTTTTTAAAAAAACAATATTTTATTTTTTATTTTTTATTTTTTTTATTTTTACAAAAATCGAGGACCATATGGCAGATGGATCTTTCATGACCAAATGTATTGTCTTCGTTAAATAAGGTTTATTGTTGTTGTTATTGTTATTGTTATTTTAACCCATTCTAATATGAGTTCGCATCATTTATAGTAACTGTGATAACTGCACCAAACAGTTTTCCAAACCATTTACAATTTCGTTTCCTTACTAACCATTTAAAAAAAGTGTTGTATTTATTGACTCGTACACCAAACGTTTAAGCAGTTTTAATTTACTTTGCAAGTCTGCGAGAATTTTGAACCAGAGATAATTTGCGATAGATCATCTCATTTACTATTATTTTAGAAAAGTAGAAAACCAAAGATATGAAACATTGGAATAAGGGAACTAACTCCTCCGACTTCGCAGCAAACACACCACCCAAACCTAAGTTTCGGTGTTTTTCAAAACCGATCACTTACTTAGCGGATATGGCGCAGAGTGTCATATCATCTTACGAATATTTTTTAATCCATTTTCCAATAATTCGTGGAAAGTCCCGAGCGTGAACCGATTGACTTTGTCATCTTTAATCTCTACAGAGGAGAACTTTTCCTTTAACGGCACACCTCGGTCATGGTTCTTAGCCTTGGCTTGCACATTATGTAAATTACTGATGTTGTTTCGCTTTTACCTTTATACTTTGTGAACTGTGTGACACTATTCAAGAACAGTTGAAGTTTGTAAACATGTTTACGTCACTGAAATCCTTTAGAAAAGAAATTAAATAAATATGTCTAGCAAGACAAATACAATCATATTTTATAGCCTGTGAATGGCGAACCACAGGCATCATCTTACGCCGATGGCGGCAATTATTAGAACTTGCGTAACAGTTAAAGTGCCCAAAATACCCTATAGCCCGACCCCCGGGACCCCTCCTGTATTGTAAGTAAGTCAGGTGCCGGTCGGGCTTGTAGAAAACAAATCTAATTTGTCTGAGATAACTTTGATCTCGCGGAAATTTATTTTTTAATGTGTTGACATACCTGCCATAACACGACGTGTCATGCTAAAAACATGAGTTTTTACTCCCAAAACCCCTGACACGGTCGTGTTTCGTAAAACAGATTTTCAGTAATCTTCGAAAATATAAAAAAATACGACTTCAGTATATGCCCATTATATGTAACAGGTACAAATTGTAAACAGTCATGACTGGCGCTGATTTACTTTAAATTTGCGAATTTAACTCGCGGAATATTCAAGTTATTCCCTACCACGTACATCCCCCCGGACGGTATATATGTTCGCGTGTTACACAGTTTGAATTTTACCCGTATTACAACGTAGTAATATTTTAACAGACTCGTTTCCTATATGAAAAAAAAAACAAAAAAAAAGAAAACACAAAAAA